>VUQG01001859.1:0-20948 GCA_015106755.1 Etia nguti | reverse complement strand
CAGCCGAACAGGGCAGAGAGTCCAGAGTGTGGAGAACCAATCGGAGCAAATGAGTGCAGAGCAGCCAATCAGATGGTTTCAGGCCTGACGGAGCAGAGCAAGGCTGCAGGCGGACGTGGACTTTTTAATTTTACATCATTTATTAAAATGTGTTTGTAGCAGCTGTGAGGTCAGTTTTAAAATGCGCAGTCATCAGTTCAATCGTTTACAGTGAGCGCTCTGTTATACATCTTCTTTATTTCAGCAAAACTAACGCCACTCTCCATCCATACTTAACCCTTTCCCTTAATGCTCTTCTTCTACGATAAATAAATGATTCGGATGTGTTACGTATTGTGTTGTTTGTAGGCTCTAAAATACATTTTACCTTCACACTCTGTAATAAAAATTATCTAAATAATTTGTAAATGAATAAAACCTTTTAACTTAACCTTAAATACTTCTTGTGTTTAATCTAGCGAATAATTTCAAGCTTTTTTGAGAAACGGCGTCCTTGTCGTTACTTGTGTTTCACAGGGCGGGCTGAAGACAACAGCTGTGACCCTCCAATCAATCTGATCGGATTCAGATTAAAGTTTATTGATCAGGTGTTTTCACCCTGCACTGATAGGGGTTTTATTGATCACAGTCGAATCACACTGAAGTTTAATAAACTGCCAAACTATTCCCCGTCTGGTAAGCAGAACTCACACTGATGGGTTCCGGTGATGAGTAATCGATCAGTTACTGAGCTTAGCTCAGGCTGACTTGTAATGCTTAACTAACTGATTATCGTCCCACGTCAATCCACAGAGCATCGATTATTGCCCACAGATCGTCAGTTTGCCATCATATCATTGATTGTTTTTTTTAATCAGCTTTGTTATCGATAAACAGGAAGTTCCTGATGCTAATGTTAGCACGGAAAAGCTAAGGGAGAGAAAAACCATATAAAAGCGGAAGTGAACTGCTCCCGAAACTCACCTCCGATCACTGACCAATAGATCCTACTCCCGCTCCGATCTGTAATGGATAATTTTTTAACTTTAAGTTGAGAGCCGAACTTCCTCTTCTTTCGCTGTTAGCGCACTTCCTCTTCTTCTGTGGTGCCACAGGGGACAGATTGAATCAGTGACACCTGCTGAAGGAGAAGAGAACTGCAACAACAAACCCTTGAAATCTGCGTTAACGCACCAACTATTAATTTACAATTTATACTGAGCACTCAAAAGGTGCTCTGCACAACCGCGCAGAGCTCCTATTCTATTCTATTCTATTCTATTGTACTGAAGGACTAGAAGTTAATTTAGAAAAGTGACAATTTTAGTCAGCAATTAACTAAAATTGAACATTTAAAAATATAAACTACACTTAAACTTCCACCTGGAAATGAACTGAAACTGAATAAGGAAAAATTGAAAGTTTACCAGCCTCCTCATCAGCCAGGTTTATAACCACAAAGGAGTCCAAACAAAGAATGAGCTCTGGAAACTAGACAGGAAATCTGAAAAACTGGAAAAGTCTGGAAACTGCGAAAACTGAAGTTGTGATCTTTTCCCCCCAGGTTTAAAAGTGTTGTTGTTGTTGTTTTCTCACTGCTCCTTATGTTCTGGTGTTTAGTTTCAGTCAGATTTTAAAACCGCTGAAATGATCACATGACAGGAACAGAAATGAGCTGATAGAGGAGGTTATTGATCGTATAATAAAAAATTATTTTAAACACTCTGAACCACAAAGACCGGATAATTTAGTTTGTTTGTTTTTACGTGAGGTCCTAACTAGATGAAAGGATTGCTAAATTTGGGAAAGAACTGATAAGTAAGTGACATGTATGTTTTGACACCCTCTAGTGTAACCATGACAACAACCAATCAGAGCTGCCTGCTGATGTTTTTATGGCCGCGATTAACTTCCTGTCAGGCTGTCATGGTGATATGTCACTTATCACTTATTTGAGGCCTTTGCCTCGCTGTTGCCATGGAAACAGTGGCCTGGTACTTTCTGTTGTCATGGTTACCGGGGGTCAGCTGTGAGGATCAGCTGCAAAACAAACATAAAGTTTACAGCAGTGTGTGTGTGTGTGCGTGTGTGTGCGTGTGTGATCTCTTACCCTGACATCTCGCTTCAAGCATCCTGTCACCATCTCCATGGCAACAGAGGGAGAACTATGGCACACTGCTGGGTGGTCAGATCGGAGTAAGTGTGTGTGTGTGTGGGTGAGGGCGTGCATGGTTTTGGAAGAAAAAACATGTGTGAAACATTTTTTTAAAATCCTCCTGATTTTATTTTGAAAATCTCTTCATGATCAGTACTTCTGATAAACTCTATTTCAGAACTGAAGAATCTCAGCAAATGAAAGACGAGTAGAAAGTGTGTGTATGTGTGTCTTTCAAAGGTGAGTGTGAATAGAAACCTGTGTTTCCAAACTGAAAGCAGGTTGTGTGTTTATATATTTTTGTGTGTGTGGTTTGAAAGCGGTGTGTGGGTCTGAGCAGGCGTGAAGGTCGTCAGAGTAAAAGCGTGTTGAATGAATCAGACATGTTCATCGCCTCCGTGTGGGACATCATCAGTTTTTATTTGAGAGAAAACTCTCGGCTCGCCTCCAGACACACCTGAGCTCAGTTAGTCCATTTAACCTCCAGGTGGGCTCAGGCTTTATTTAGCCCTGCATCGTACTGATGATGATGGTGATGACATTTGGTTCTTTGTAATGACCCCTGACCCCTCCTGTGGGCTGAATCCCTCAGAGGAGTTGTGAAGTGAGCAACACCTGAGGCTCTCCAGCCTCTCCGGGCTTTTGGGCCGTTTTCCGGCCCTGTGGGGATCTTCGTGGCTCTGAGATGCAGAGATTCGAGGCTGCAGTTCCACGGATGAAAAATGACTGAAAATAGAAGCTGCTGTTCCGCAGAGAGCAGCTGAACTCACTGAGCGTGCTCACTGAGCGTGCTCACTGAGTCATGTTTCCAAATCTATGAGCATGTTACACTCACTGCAGCTGCTTCACTGAAATCACTGTGCATCTCGTTAACACATAAACTTTATCATTCACAGCTGCTTTTAGGTCTAATTGACAAACTTACTTTGATTCAATCAGCTGACTGAGGTCAAAGTTCAGAGAGGAGAGCTGTTTCACATCCAACTGGAGAGACAGAGGTTTGACAGGGAGGCCTGGGAATGTCCTGCTGCTTCCCAGAAAAGCTGGAGGAGGGGGCTGGACACCTTTTGGAGGGAGAACACGGAGAGAGTAGTTCTAAAACAGCTGGGTTTATTTGAATAGTTTCAGTCAGGTTTCAGAGCTCATCACAGCACAGAAACAGCTTTAGTGAAGGTTACAAATGATCTTCTTATGGTTTCATGAAGTTTCATTTTTATCTGAGAAGCTTCTTCAGTTCTAAGACTAAATGGTGGAGAGTATTTAAACCCTAGTGGGAGTGTCCCTTAAGTGGGTCGTTCACCCACTTTTGACCATGTGCCTCATCACATGAGCCAAGGTGTGAAAAAGGTGTGGGTCATTATCGGCAGAGGTTTCGGGTTAAACTATTGTGAGACCTTGCCCCACCCTATCATGTGACCTACTGAAGTCACATGTGGCCGTTTAGGCATCTGGGAAGGATCTCAGACTGGATTATAGATGGCAGATAGTTGGTGTCGTAAGCCCTGCCCTCTGTTCAAAGATGGTGGTTCACGGATGGCTTTTTTCACTCCATCTGTCTTCTCTGTCCAACATGTGGACATTCTCAAAGAGTGACCTTTGACCTTTAGATGCAGATGAACAGCCCAGTCTTGTCCTTGTGCGTTTATGAAGTGGCTGTTTGCTGTCTCAAATACTATATCCACTCATGAGAAGCTGAAGGGATTCACCACAGACTGGATAAAAGATCTGCAGGAAGTTATTCCTGAAGACTGGACGATGCTGGCGGTTATTCTTCCCACAGAATCATTTTACATTTGCTGATGTTTCTGCTGAAACATCAGCAAATATCGGAGACACTCGACACGTTGCGTTCCTGTGAGAACTCACACACTCCGTGAATGTTTTCTCTGATTTAAGGTTTGGAGTTACACAGCGGGAGGCGATGAATCGCTCGTGATTCATCACAAAGTCACTTTATTGTGACGACCTTCACGCCACCTCGCTGCTCTCATCTCCTTCCAGCTTGCTCAGTTTGTTAACAGATGATTTAGCAAGAGTTTTTTCAAACTCAGAGAGAGTAGCTGATCTGAGGTCAGCTTCAGGCACCGATGAGATCTCAGCCCAACGAGAATCAACTGTTCACCATCAGCACGCCACCCGGCCCCCATTCCTGCATTTGGGTGTCATGGAGGAAGCAGTGAAGTCGTTTTTATTCTGGCGGTGATGATGAATCATGAATGTTTGGGCTGAGGAGAAAAACAGCAGCAGAAGAAGAAAGGAGCGGAGAGAGACTCGTCCTTGGATTTAACAACATCAAACTAGAGTGATGTGTGATGTCACACACAAAGAACACAAATACGAACAAACGTTTGCTGAGTTCACAAATAAGTTAACATGAGATGGCCTCGGGTCTTCAGCTGCCATGTTATTGATTAGCTCTCACTCTGATAACACGCCAGCGCTCATGATTCCACAAGAACACGCCAGAAGAACGAGTTCCCGTTAGAGAGACACACACACTCACACACACACTCACACAGAACCGTTTGGCCAGTGCTTCCTCGCTGAGACCATCGAGGTTTCTCCAGCATCTAAAAACACACACAGACCCACAGACACACACACACACACAAGACCGTTTGAATGTTTTCCCTTTTTTTTAAAAACAAAGTCTTGAGAGCATAAAATCTGCTTTTTTATTAAAATGACCAGAAATGAAAGATGTCTGCTGTATTCATGCCCCTCACACTCGTCTGCAAAATCCAGATTCACGGGTGATCTGTGTGCGTGTCTCTCTGTGTCTCTGTGTGTGTGTGTGTGTGTGTGTGTGTCTCCCCAGAGGACTGCTCAGCCAGATTATAAAATCTCAGGTCTCATGAGGCCCACGGTCTCTCGCTCTCACAGTTTGTCAGAAGCTCCCACTGAATGTGTACTTTCTCATCACTCAGGTCTTTCCAGGTTAGCACTTTGTGCTTTGTCTTTATTTACCTGACATTTTCAGCAGCTTCTCAGAGTCTCACCTGTAAAATGTGTGAAGAGTGGGGTTTTTTTTTTTGGGGTTGTTTTTTTTTATATTAAAACCTTTTGTCTGACCTCCTGACATAGACTCCACCTGTGACGCTGTGAGGGGAGCTTTAATGTCAGGTGTTTTGTGTAAATCACTTTGTAACTCTAATGTGAAAACCTGATTTTATTATTATTGCATATTTTTGTGCAACACTGAGACTATGCTGAGGGTTTGTTTGAATGATGGACACGTGCAGTCAGTGAGGTTTTCAGCTTTAACCTTTAATGGGCTGATGTGGTTTTCTGATCGAAAGCAGGAGACAGAGGTCAGAGCTCATAAACACGTGAGGTGCTCCCTAAATGGAGAGTTTGACATCTCAGGAGTAAAGGTCAAAGGTTAAAGGGGGTCGCCTGCGTAAGTGTGCTTTGGTTCAAACCCTGCAGCATTTCACACAGAAGAAGAAGAAGTGAGATACTTCACACTCCACCCATCCTGACATTCAGACCAAATGCTTCCAACACTTCAGCTGACTGGCTCTACGGTCACCATGGAAACAAAGGAGGGGTCCAGTTATGCCACAGACTGCCGGGTTGCCTCTCATGCCTAACCTGAGGGGGCATCACAGGCCCTGAGTTGATCTCAATACCATTTAACTGTGTGAGCGCATTATCCCCGACTCTTCTCAGCAAAATCAAAGGCCAAAGGTCAAAGACAGAACCTGACTGTCTCAGGACATTGTCTGTGAGTACAGTCCAAGATTGAGTCAGGATGAGAAACTATCAAGCTAAAGTCACCTGAGTCCTGTTTCGACTTGAAAACAGTAAATGGAGGGTTAGGTTATGTTTCACTACACCCTGTATTCAGCCAATCACACACTCTCACTAAAATGGAGGCGTTGGGGAAACTCAGGGGTTCGAGATGCTTCAACATACAGTTTCTGGTTAAGTTGCTTTCTGATCGGTCCAATCAATTGATTCCCTCTCATCGTGATGGAGCTGATGGTGGCACCCCTCCTCAGCAGCAGGTTGATGGTCAGTTGACAAAT
Organism: Etia nguti; assembly: GCA_015106755.1. Lineage (NCBI taxonomy): Eukaryota > Metazoa > Chordata > Actinopteri > Cichliformes > Cichlidae > Etia > Etia nguti. The sequence continues at coordinate 14,783 of VUQG01001859.1, read as the reverse complement.
TCGCCCGACAGACTGCGGCCGCAGCGAGCTGAACGCATCTTCAGCTCGTGGTAGCACTGGACAAAGCTGTGATAGATGAAAGTGATGGGCAGCGCCAGCAGGACGATGCCGCTCACCACGCAGAGGCCTCCGAGCACGCGCCCCGCCACCGTCATCGGGTACATGTCCCCGTATCCCACTGTGGTCATGGATATGATGACCCACCAGCAGGCAGCGGGGATGCTGGCGTAGTCATGGTTTCCAGCCTCCAGGTCAAGGCCGTGCTCTAGGAGCTGAGCCAGCGCACTGAAGATCGCCATGGCAACACAGACGAACACAAGAAGCATCACCATCTCACGGTAGCAGCGGCGAAGCGTCAGGCCAAGTGTCTGCAGGCCCATGAAGTGACGCGCCAGCTTGATAACCCAGAAGATCCGCATCATGCGAAGGACACGCAGTGTCACGCCGGCTCGCTGCAGCTGCGAGTTCTCGCCCGTCAGGCTTGTCATGGCAACAGAGATGTAGTACGGCAGGATGGCCAGAAGGTCAATGATGTTCAGAGGACGCTGAATGAAGTCCCACTTATCACGAGACACTAGGAAACGGACGATGCACTCTGCCGTGAACCAACCAATGCACACAGCCTCAATGATGCTGCAGGGGAGGGGCCAGAGGGGACCAATGAGAAAGCAGAGACAGACCAATGAGATGTTGCTGAAAATTAACTAATCACAGCTGGAGATGTCAGTCACAATGGTTTCACACAGAAGGGGAGTTAAGTTATTTATATTAGGTACACCGACAGTGATGCAATGGTTAACACATTTGCTTGGTGAGCAAAAGGTTGCTGGTTTGATTCCAGCTGGAGAGACAGATCCCTCTCGGTTGTGTCGGGCAGCACATCTGGCGTAAAACAGCCAACTCAAGCATGCAGAGCTACCACTGTGGCAAGAAGCTTATTCACACAGGAGCATGTACACTTTGTGACTTATCAATTATCAATAATCAGGTGCTGGTCCTGCTTCTGCTCTGAACCAGTTCTCTACCGGCTGGAGGTCTGTCAACGGCTGACTCTGAACGGTGCATTGTGTGTGTCTGAAGGAGTCCTACCTTTGCTGTTCCAGCGCAGTCCAATCAGGTAAGGTGCTGGCACATAGCATCACCATGGAGATGACTACAAACAGCACTGACACCGAAGCAAGGAGCTGCGCAGCCAATGAGGACGTGGGCTCCTCAAACGTCCTCCTCATCCTCTCCAGCCAAGGATTCTGCGTAACCTCGGGGCCACGCGGCGGCTCCTCCTCTGGGAAGAAGTGCACGAGGGCATCAGACATGCGGTCGTCCAGGCGACGTTGGCAGCACAGCTGCAGATCGGAGCTCTCCAGGCCCCAGTACAGCATCTCGTTGTAGAAGGAAAGCTCACACATGTGTGGCACAAAGCGCAGTTTCCCGTGCTGCACGTACAGCATGATGAAACTGAAGGCCTCAGAGTGACGGTCAAAGAAGAACTCATTGCGATCACGATCGTAGTCATCGCAGAGCTCGAGAAGCTCGCTCTCCGACACGCAGCGAAGCAGTCGGCTGAGTCTGCTGAGGGGGAGACGCCTCATCAGCTCTGCAGTGTAGGAGAACCTGCGGCCGCCAACATTCAGCGTGCAGAGGCTGCTGCCACATTTCATGTTTTCTCTGCGTGAGGAGGCGTTGCCGCGGTTCGTGCTGGAAACCTTCAGACTCCTGTGAGCACAGCCAAGATGTTCCAAAGTTTCATGTCAGCAGCCAAAGAGTGCGAGAACACTGTTGCTTCTCAAGTTTCATCCTCAGATAAAAATGCCTTTGCAGCTTCAGAGAAAATGGACGCGTGTCAGGAACGTGAAGAAGATCAAATGAGCAGTGACCCACTTTCATCGATTATTTTTAGCCAAGCTCTGAGAAACTGAATCAACGCCATAGACAGATTTCATGCTCAGCAGAAATCAGCGAGGATTCTCTTTGACTTCTGCTGCATCTCTGAGAGTGAAGAGCAGCAGCTCATCCTCCTCCTCCTCCTCCTGTCAGAGAGGGGGAGGATCACTCGATGATCCGAAGAGTCTGAGCCAGAGACACTTTAAATCCCCCAAAACCTCCTTCCTGTGCTTCAGCATCTCCTCATCCTCTCCTGTTGATCTTCTTCCTCTTTAGCTGTCCTAATTTTCATCACATATTAAACATTTAATCCTTAATTAAATAATAATTTAATGTTTCACTGAGCATCAAAGCATGTGTGCATAATGATTTTATGAACTCAGCAATAACCTGCAGAGTTAGAGCTGCAGAAAGGTTTCCCCCTGCTGGACACAGCTTGTCATCATCATCATCATCATCATCGGATTTTGGAGAGAACGAGGAACTACAGCCATGCAACAAAATAAAATAAAGATTATTAAATACCTGTGTGACCAAGTGGTCAGAGGGGTTAAATAAAAACTAATAAAAAAAAAAACGACAACGCCACCTAGGGGAATTTCACCCCCAGAAAATTTTTTTTTTTTTTTTTTAAAAAGCAAATAAAAGGGGTCGCACAGATTCAAGGATGCACACCGAGGCAGGTTGGCTCCAATAGTAATACAGTTTTATTTATACTTATAAAAATAAAATGAAAAATAAAACATTAAGAAAACAGAATGTAGCGTGGTATTTGGCAATGTTCTAAAATACAACAAAAGCAATCATTGAACTAGGATTTACCAGCAGCCGTGGACCCAAAAGAAAATCACATGAAAAGAAAATCACTACAGCCTGCACCCAGTGCTGTGCAAAGGAAAGTGTGAAAACGACCCACCACCTGAGGTCCCAGGGCCACAGGCACGTCCTCTATTCACTGAAATAAAAACACAGAACACAACACGTTAAAAGAATAAAAGGACACTGAGCCACAGGCTCGCTACATATCAAAAATAAATAAAACAAACTTCAATCTTTAATAGCTTTAATAAAACAAATCACACACACACACACAGAACTTGCACCCCACGAGTCAAACCACAGCTTGGGCTGGTTATAATTGTCCCGGCCTTGATCACAGTCCGGTGTAACTCCCCACAAACTGGGACCAGCCAGCTGAGGCGATAAAGAATTCCCAGCACCAGCACAACACAGGGGCGGAGGATTACTCCAGGCCGGCGACAGAGGCGCGGGTGCAAACAACAGTCCAGAATGAAGCTGAATAAAACCAGATGAACCAAAAAAAGGATAAAACCCAGATTAAAAGAACACAATCCGGCGAGACAAGTCCAGACAAAACGAGACAAGACAAGACAAGACAGCAGCTCCGCAGAGGACAAGCCCTAAAACAGCGGCTGCTGTATACGTTTCTGTAATCCAATTAAGGCCAAATCAGACCGCTAAGGGGAGATTACAGCAGCAATCAAATCCTAAATAAAAACCAAAAAGATGAGTTTAGCACTTAATTGTTTCTAATTAGGAGTCAGTGGCAGATATGATTAAAAGCTGCTTACCCCAGGATTGAAGACGCTATACTGCGTTGCTGGGAATAATGGGAGTACCTCTCTCCGCAACGAGTCAAGAAACAAACAGAAATGGCCACGCTACAAACGGGACCGCAAAAGTATTAATAGAAAACTCAAATGCCGCGAATGAATTAGAGGACAAGCGAGAAACCTACCTGTAGCTGTTATGCAGCTCGATCAAACTACCGGATTAATCCTAGCGGGATGCCAGCATATAATGTTGCTTTCACCAGAAGCATGGGAGTCACGGCAATGAACATACAGGTGGGTTTCTAATCAACCTAGTCACGCAACAGAGAGCGAGCGCAGAGGAGAGAGCGAGGGCGATAGAGCAAGCGAGGGGGAGAGAGAGAGAAAAGGAGAGAAAGGCAAGTCTGGCTACACCTGTCTGATGTGCAAAGGTAAGTTGTTCCAAATTTTTTATTAACTGTAACGGTGAAGGCACGGTGCCCTCTGAGCTTACGCTTAGTTTTCGATACTCTCAGGAGCAGCTGATCAGCCGACCTGAGAGAATAGGAGGGTGTATAAGGCTGTGGCAGCACAGAGAAGTAAGGTGGGACGAGACAATTAAAGGCCTTAAAAGCAATTCTAAAATTGATCCTAAAATTTACAGGCAGCCAGTGGAGCCAGGCTAAAATGGGAGAAACGTGCTCATATTTATGTGTGCTGGTTAAAAGACATGCAGCAGCATTCTGTACTAACTGAAGATGAGCTCCATTTTTCCACACTGGTTTGTGATAGTCGGCCTGATGTACTGGGCCAAGGAACACAGATCAACAAGGGTGTCAGAGTGATGACACCAAACATAATCACTTCAGTCTTTTTCTCATTAAAATTGAAGAGGTTAAGGGCCATCAAGGCCTTTAAGTCTTCAACACACTTGAACAGCAGTCTAGCAGAATATGCTTCTGTGACGATGTAATTCTCTTCAGGCGGAAAAACAGACACAAGGCGTTTTTGATTTTTACTGGCTTTTGTTGGACACAGGTGCCACCAACGATGCCGTGAGAACTGTACAAAACAACATAAAACAATCAATTTTTACAGTAAGGCATTCTCATAGAGAATAAACAATAAAGCATATTATTCAACAACATAAACATTCACAATTTGACCTTTACAAAATGTCAAGACATTCTGTATTACACGTGACTAACATAAAGTCGACAGTTCTGTCACAAATAAGCATCTTATTTTTCTAACAACACATCAAATGCAATTTGCATACCTCATTGGCCGCATTAACGTGAAGGGGGTAATGAAAACTCTTGCAGTGCACACTCTTTACCCACAGCTGGAAAACTTCGCTGCATGCGTCTCCAAATCTCTACCACAGACTGAGAAAGGAAAACATGCTTCCCTCTACCGAGTGTGGTGTGTGACTGAAAATATTGTCAACCCTAAACAACAGATTGAACATTGGTTCCACCCCGAAAACATTTTGTAAAACCTTCAAATGTGTGTTTTAAAACCAAGAATGTATACATTACAATCTGATTCATTAAACATAAAGTAACTTATTTATTGTAGCTTAAAACCATGAAGTTAACTTAAACTGCATAAAGAACTTGTAACTTTTATTGTTATTGTACAGTTGCAGCAAGGTCACAAAGGTCTGAAAGTAAAGAAAACAATATACAAAAAAAGAAAAACAAGCATTGTGGGGGTGTGTACAAGGGCATCATAACAAAATAATAAATAAGGGTGGAAGGGCTATGGTCGTTAAGGATAGGGATGGAAATTGCAGATCTGCCGAAATATTGCACAGGAATAAAATATTGCATGAAAAGAAAAATAAATAGCAGCAACATAATAAATAGCAGCGACAGAATGATTGTATGATTGTATGGGAGAGGTCTGCTCACAGTCTTAATTTGCATTTATGGTTCTGACAGCCCACAGGTAGAAGCTGTTCTTCAGTCTGTTGGTTTTGCACCTGGTGGATCTGAACCTTTTTCCAGAGGGGAGGATGTTGAATAAATGGTGGTTAGGATGGAGGTGGTCTTTTATAATCACCCTGGCTCTGGAGAGACATCTCATGCTGGCAATGGAGTCCAGGGAGGAGAGTGGACAGCTGATGACCTTCTCTGCAGTTCTGATAACCCTCTGGAGTCTCTTCTTATCAGCTGTTGTGCAACCAGCTCACCACACAGGGATGGCGTGCACCAGCACACTCTCGATTGTGGCTCAATAGAAGGACACTAATAGGTCAGTCTGCAGCCTGTTCCATCTCCGAACCCTCAAGAAATGGAGGCGCTGCTGAGCTTTCCTCACCAGGGTTGATGTGTTTGCAGTCCAGGATAGGTCCTTGTAAATGTGGGTACCGAGGAACTTAAAGGAGGACACCCTCTCCACATAGTCACCTTTTATGAATAGGGGACGGGGGTCAGTTCTTGTCTTGTGGACGTCCATGACCACTTCCTTGGTTTTCCTGGTGTTGAGGGTTTGGTTATTGTAGTCACACCATTCTGACAGTCGCTGGACCTCATCTCTGTAGGTCATCATCGTTGGTGATGAGCCCCATCAGAGTGGTGTCGTCTGCAAATTTGATGATGATGTTGCAGGGATGCGTGGGGGTGCAGTCACTGGTGTAGATGGTGTATAGGAGTGGACTCAGCACACATCCCTGTGGTGAGCCAGTGCTGAGTGACAGGGTGGATGATTGCTGTTTGCCAACCTTGACTGATTGTGATTGGTCTATGAGAAAGTTTTTGATCTATGCACATGTAGCGGGGGGGAAGCCTAAGTTTACCAGCTTGGCTATAAGGATGTCAATCAATGAAATCAATGAAGTGCATCATTACTGAAGTCTCAAGATTCTCCAGGTGATGCAGAGCGGAGTGGAGGGCAGTGGAAATTGCATCCTTGGTGGACCTGTTTGCCTTATAGGCAAACTGGTGGGGGTCAAAGCTGGGTGGGAAGCAGTCCTTTATGTGCTTTAGGACCAGCTTCTCAAAGCACTTTGCAACCACTGATGTCAGTGCAATGGGTCTGTAGTCACTGAGGCCACTGATGGTGGTGGACTTGGGGACTGGGACTATTGTTGCTGATTTCAGGCAGTGAGGGACAGTGGCGTGTAACAGGGAGAGGTTGAATAGTCTGGTGAACACAGGAGCCAGCTGGTCAGCGCAGGCTTTGAGCACTCTACCAGGTATTCCATCAGGGCCAGCAGCTTACCTCTGATTTACTGCTCTGAACACATTGCGAACCTGGTGTTCTTGGAGAGTAAATGTGTGAGGGCTGTGCTCAGAGGAGGCTGTGGGCAGGGCGGTGTGCATGGTAGGGGTGTTTACAGTTCTCTCAAAGCAGGCAAAGAAGTGGTTAAGTTCCTCTGCTAATGAAATGTCCATGTTATCTGTATTTGTTCCGTTGCCTTTGTAGTCAGTAATGTGTTTCAGGCCCTCCCATACCTTCTTGGAGTTATCTGAGAGGTGATCTGATAGTTTATTTGAATAGTCCAGTTTTGCTTCTCTGATGCCTTTTTTAAGGTCTGCTCTTTGTTAGGGCCCAGGGAAACTGGTGGGCAACACAAGGAAAATAAAAAGAAAATGAGAATGCCCCCACACTCCCTGTTTCAAGGAAAACGAACCAAAACTCCCACAGATTTACAGCAACCAGTTAGTTTAATAAATTCCAAAAGGTAGCGGACATCAGGGTGAGCATGGCCAAAACAAGAAACAAAACTCTCTAGAAATGAAATGAAACTGGCTTACCTACATGGAGAAAACCCAAAAGAAAAATACAGGTTTCTTACCTGCCTCCCTAACCAAAAACAGGAGAAAAAAGGTTCCAAAAGAAAATGGCTTCTCACCCCTACAGCTACCGAGTAAAAATATTTAGAACTATTTACAACACAGCAAAAAAGTTCCTCATCCCAGAACACAGATTCACACACAGCCACATGCACAGCTCGTTGGGAACAGGAAGCAGGCGGGGGCAGCACAGGGGCGTGTCGGTCTGGAAGGGTCCCAATTTGTAGCCGGCCTCTCCCAGTCCTCCACCAATGGTCAGCCTCCACCTGGAACTTACATAACACCAACAACACAAAAAACAAACTACGCAAACTAGGCAAAAACACAGTGCAAACATGACTCCACAACACTGAATCATAACATACCCCCCCATCCAAGATCAAACTTTTCGCCCCCAACGGAAAGTTTGATTTATGACCTTGATAGCGCGTCAGCCATGACATTATCTAAGCCCTTCTTGTAATGGATTTCAATGTTAAAGTCTTGGAGGAGTAAAGACCAGCACATAAGGCGTTGGTTGCTGTTTTGCATCAGAGATAAAAATACAAGGGGGTTGTGGTCAGAGAACACAATGGTTGGAAGAGGACTGGACCCAATGTATACATCAAAATGCTGCAAGGCGAGCAGCAAGGCTAACGTCTCCTTCTCAATTGTGCTGTAATGTAGCTGGTGTTTTATGAATTTTTTTGAAAAGAAAACAGACGGGATGGTCAACGCCATGTTCATCCTCCTGCAGGAGCACTGCGCCAGCCCCCAAAGCGCTGTCGTCCACCTCGAGCTTGATTGGACGTGTAAAGTCAGGGGCAGCAAATACAGGAGCACTGCAGAGGAGAGCCTTGGCAGCTTCAAAGGCAAACTGGCATGTCTTTGACCACACGAACAGTGACTTAGGACTGGCAAGACTGGTTAACGGGGCTACTACCTCAGAGAAGTTTTTGCAGAAACCGCGGTAATAACCGGCCATGCCTAAAAAACAATGCAGCTTTCGACGCGTATAGCCTGCACTTTCGCAAAAAAAGGGAGGACTCGAACCTGTCCTACTTGCTTCCCTAGGTAGGTCACAACAGCCTTTCCGAACTCAAATTTTGCTACGTTTAGTGTCAGAGAGGCATCACGCAAGCAGTCAAATATTTCACGGAGGGTTTTGAGGTGTTCAGTCCAGGTGGATGAATAGGCCACTATATCATCCAAATACACTTCACAGTTTATGACTTCACATAACACAGTGTTCATCAATCGCTGGAATGTGGCTGGAGCATTTCTTAAACCGAACGGCATGACGGTGTATTGTAGAAAATGGTCTATATAAATGGATTACACAAGGGTTGAGAGACGGACACTGACGCAATAGGTGAAACAGCAGATGACAGTCCAGAGCATTCACGGCCAACATACTCTTTCAGCATGTTGATGTGACACACGCGACTTTTCTTCTTACGGTTGGGGGTTAACACGACAAAATTGCAGGCATTGTGCAGCTTCTCTCTAAATGAACTAACGTAGTCCAGAATGTTTTCTCCTGGTTGATGCTTATCCGAGAGAAACTTCGTAGTGGCAACCCCTCATCCCACTCACGGCCTGACTCAGTGCAGAACTTGCGAAGCATGGTTTTTAGGGTTTGGTGAAACCTTTCTAGTGCACCTTGGCTTTCCGGGTGATATGCACTGGAAGTGTGATGTTTAACGCTGAGCTCTGTCATGACTTGGGCAAATATTTTAGATATAAAATTTGTGCCTTGATCTGTTTGGATGTGTTTAGGCAACCCAAAGGTAGAAAAGAACTTGACAAGTGTCTTCACAATCCCACGAGTTTTTAAGGAGCGCAGGGGAATGGCCTCCGGATAGCGAGTGGCGGTCACATCATAGTGAGGAGGTACTGGTTTCCAGATTTAGTTTTTGGTAGCAGGCCAACACAATCAATGATAACATGCTCGAATGGCTCTCCAACTACTGGAATGGGTTGCAACGGAGTGACAGGAATCACTTGATTTGGTTTACCTGCAAGTTGACATACATGACATGAGCGGCAGAATTTTGCTACATCGAATTTGAGACCAGGCCAGAAGAAGTAACGGAGGACACGATTGTAAGTTTTTGCAATTCCTAAATGGCCAGACATGATATGGTCATGTGCTAAGCTTAGAACCTGAGAACGAAAAGGCTGCGGAACGAGAATTTCCTGCACCCCCTCATGTGTGCAGCCAGAACTGGGAGTCCAGCGACGCATCAGCACACTATCCACCACAAGGTAAGTGGTGCCTTTTTTAGACTTAGGTTAGTTCACATAAGACCAACAGGATGACAAGCTTTTATCATTTTTCTGGGCATCTATAAGCGTCTCTCTATCTACAGAGAGCGTCATGGCTTCCTCATCAGGCTGAAGCTCTACTGAGACAGGGGTACCTTCACAGTCAGGTGGCGAGCATGGTGGATCTGAATAAATCAGAAAAGAGTCGCTGAGATTTACCAGCTCTCCATATTTGCGTGCCTGTGCACGCGTCACAGCGCACACAGGAAACACAGAAACATAGTTCAGTGTGGTGAGATCAGAGACACTTGTGTCTTTTATTGGTGTTTCAACTACCTCGGGCAATGGGAAAACTTTGCATCCAGCTAAATCATTCCCGAGAATGATGTCAATGCCCGCAACTGGCAACTGAGGTCACACCCCAAGTTTAACTTCCCCTGATACGAACTGTGACGACAGCTGCACAGAGTGCAACGACACACGCGTGACACCCATTTCAACTCCCCACGCTAATACATCGGCACCACAGTAAGATTGGGCTGAAAAAGGTAAAACACCCTCACGAATGAGCGACTGTTTCGCCCCAGTGTCACGCAGAATGTTAACAGCAACTTTCTTTTCTTCTCCCACCAAAGAAGCAAAACCTTTTGACACAAACGGCTTGAACTCCTCATTTATTCTGTCCTTTCAGTTTTAAGTACAGCCACCCCTTCTAAAGCATGAGGTTTTGTTTCCGGAAGGATTATTGGGGAAGGAGACTTACCCTTCCTGGACTGTTCCTTTCTCTTAAGAACGGGACAGGCAGCAATGAGGTGTCCTTGCTCATGGCAATAATAGCACTCTCTATTTTCAGTGGCTGCGGTGGTGATACGATGGGTGTTCTTTGGAGACCTGATTTTTGGACTAACTGAGTTTGGTGTGTTGTGAACAGGAGATGAAAACACATCTTTGTGTGTCAACACAAACTCATCAGCTTGTACAGCACCAGCAGCAAGAGTTGTAACCTTTTGTTCATTTAAGTAGTTCACCACTCTTTCTGGGAGTTGATTTTTAAACTCCTCCATTAACACTAGCTCACGCAAATCATCCAAAGTTTTTACTTTGGTAGCATGGCACCATTTTTCAAACAAAGTTTTCTTTTCCCTGGCAAACTCTACATAGGTCTGGGTGGCAGTTTTTCTAAGACCTCTAAATTTTTGCCTGTAAGCTTCTGGGACAAGCTCGTATGCACGTAGGACAGCAGCTTTCACAATGCCATAATCCAGACTGTCCTCAAGTGAAAGAGCTGTGCACACCTCCTGAACTAATTTGCACTGGAGTAAGAGGGACCATACACTCTTTGGCGAGTGTAGTGCATCTGCAATGCGCTCAAACACTGTGAAATATGAATCTACCTCAGACTCTCTAAAAGCTGGGACTTGATGTGCCTACTTACATCAAAGCTGTCTTTTGGCTTAGGGGATGGTGGCTCAGGAGATGGTGCCTGAGGGGATGGTGACTGAGGCGTAGGAGGACTGGCAGATAGAGCGGGGAGCCGCTCTATCTCCAGAGCCCTCACCTTTAAATGCATGGCTTCCACCCCAATGCTGTTTCTGTAACTCAACCTCCTTTGTGCGCAGTGTTAACTGCAGCTCTTCAGCAGAGATGCCAGTTTGAGGAGGGAGATTTCTCAGTGGGGCAGGAATACCAGCAACCGCTCCCAGCTCAAATCCCTCTGCAGGAGCTGGCTCACCAAACAACCCCCTTTCACGCAGTTTAACACACAGGAGCTCTTTCAGCTCCTTCTTCTTCACATTCAACGGCACAGGCACATCAAAAAAGTTTGCAATGAGCACCAAATCATCCTTTTTACACCTGTCCAACTTTTCTTTAGTTGGACTTATGGTGAACTCCTCTAATTTAAACTCCATACTAACACACTACAAACATACTCCCCCCCACACACAAAAAAAACTGCCAACCAGAAAACAGAGCCAACGAAAGACAAAATGCCAACTTACCCGCGAGGACCATGACGGAAACAAACAAATAACGAATGAGCCTAGGCAAAGAATGGACGAGCCCCCAATTATGTTACACCCCACCCAGGGGAAACCGGTTTTGAAGAGGTCCTGTGTTCCTGTGTTCAATGTGTTTAGCTTTACGTTTCCCCTGTGATGTCGTTGTGTTCATATGCGTCAGCTGTTTCCCCATGTGTTCCCACTTCCCTCATTATCCTCCTGTGTGTATTTAGTCCATTTGCTTTCAGTCATTCCTTGTCGGATCGTCTGTGTTTTCTTCTAGTTTTCTAGTTTACCCAGTTTAGGTTATTGTTTAGTTTTCCATTGTTTTCGCCCTTTTATTTTTGTACTGTTTCGTCTGCCTAAATAAACGGCTCATCATCAGTTAAGTTTGAGTTTTAGTATGTCTGCACCTGGGTCCACTTTTCGCACTCCACGCAGTTTGCCTCTGCAAACTGTGACAGGTTCAGATCATCTATTTTGTGACCGTGCATTGGTCAGGAAGATTCTGGGAAGCGGTGGTTTAAAAGGCTGCTTCTTTACCTAGCTAGCAGGCCTGACGGGCAGCCCTGCTTTTGTTTGCATTCCTTCCACCGCCTGCGTTGCTTGGGAGAGCTAATAACAATCCACGGAGCACCCGATGTTCTCGCTTTTAATTAGACCAGGGTTTTTATGATGTATTTATGACTGTACTATGTTTTGTTAAGTCTCTTGTGAAGCACTTTGTGACATGTCTGTGAAAAGTGCTATATAAATAAACTTTTACTTACTTACTTGCTATCTCCGGGGGGATATTGTTGATCCGCTGATAATCAATGGTAACGGGGATCTGGCTGTTATATCCAATGTTGCATAATTCCAGATGACTGTAGGTGAGTTTGGCTATGCAATAAGGAAAACAAAAGAAAAAGAAAAGAAAAGAAAAGAAAAAGAAGAGCACCTAAGTGGGGAGCCTGAAGCCGCTGCATCTGTGCGCGCCGCCATCTTAGTTATATTTATAAGATGGTGCAAGTTGCAATGCCTGACTAATGCATGTTGGACCAGATTGAAAAGGGAATACTTGCTGAATCTTCAGCAGAGAGGAAATGGTACAAGACACAGAAAAATGCCAAAATCAGTGACATTGTGATGCTGATGGACAATAGTCTACCCAGAAGTGAGTTGCCACTGTTGGCAGCCACACTCCCACCAAATCACTGGTGATTTTCAACTAAGCCTTGATGCAAAAGATAAAATAAATGTAAATAATCTCTTTGGTCAAACATAAGTTACAGGGACAAGAGTTCTGAGCTACTCAGCTTCAAGTAGAGTCACTGTTTTATGGATAGGTCTCTCAAGATACACTGGCTTGTTAACTCTTTTTCCTTGGCCATCCAGTGTCGCATCACTGATTGCAGCTTGAGTTTCCTAATGATTCCATCCTCACTAGGGGTACACCTTAGTGACTTTGGCCAGCTTCCACTCATTTATGGGTAGACTATTGTCCATCAGCATCACAGTATCATTGATCTTGGCATTTCTCTGTCTTGTGCCATTTTCCTCTCTGCTTAAGATTCAGCAAGTATTCAGCAAGTATTTCCATCTGGTCCAAAGTTCATTAGCCAGGTATTGCACCTTGCGCCATCTCTTGCGAAGATAAAGGTCTTCTTTCACAAACTCACCAGGTGGCGGTAAAACCACTGAAGACGTCATGGTCAGGATGTGATTTGACATAAGAGGGTGTGGACCAGTGGGATCACTTAGTAGGTGAGTTGTCAAGGGCCTACTATTTATGATTGCCATGTCAACTCTTTTGGATGAATGATCCAGAATGGATGTCAACACACTTTTAATCATCCTGATCTGCCTTTCCCAGGCCCCACCCATATGGCTGGCAGATGCTGGGTTCATGACAAACTCACAACCTAGTTGTTTTAGGCATTCTTGATCCATTACCTTTACAGATTCCAAGAACTCTCATCTTGCTCTAACAAAGTTGGTGCCCTGATCCGACCAAAGCTGTCGAACATTTCCATGTATGGCATGTTGGGAAATAATACATTTTATAGTACTTATTTAGTGCTTATTGTTACTTGTTTTTAATATAGTTTGCTTCCAGTCTAAGAGAGGGCCAACTTTGAGTATAAACTGTGTCAGAGGTCACAGGAAGTTTTGTGCAGAGCTGCAGAGAACAGGATGTACACGGGAAGTGAAACTAGGCAGAGTGCAGCGCAGGAGTTGTTTTGATCGAAACTGTGTGTGACGTATAACAGAACTATATTATACGCATTTGGCTTGTAATGCTTCAGATCTGCTCAGGATTTAGCCTGTGCACATCCCTTTCTGGAAAGTAATGCTTGAATAAAATAATTATGAAGTTTTGACCACACTGAGTCGGGTTTTTCTCTCAGTAAAAGAATATAAAAGAACCGGATTTGATAGGCAATAAAGGTTCGAAGAGCATTAAGAAAAGCATCAGTAGTCATGTTGTCAAGTAGCTGTATATGCACAGCACGAAAACACAGACATCTGAATAGCAGACCATAGTGTTTAAGTTCCTTTCTTCCCTCCTTAACATAAAACGGGCCAAAACAGACCATTTCACAATAGGCAAATGGAGGCAATGTTTCAAATCTTTCACACGGTAAATCTGTCATTTTCATGGTCCTGGGTCGTTAGACCCAGTGTTTTGTGTTTAATATTAGTAATATCGTATGTTTCTGATTAATTCTTGTTTTCTTGTTCTTAGGGTTTTGGTTCTTGTGTTTAGTGTTTGTTATGCCTGCATCTTGGGTCCTTTTTCACTACATCACACAACTGCTGCTGCAGCCGTGACAGTACAAAACGACCACATAATGGACTCAGCGCCATTTGCATACTCCGAGGAGCTCTGGGAGGACATTATTTACGCGGTCGAAAAACTAGTTGACCTGTGGGTTAAAGGGTTAAAATTGCCCCAAGATGGCGCTCCTCAGAGGGCGACGTCGTGGAGCGCTCCGAGTCAAGTCACTTATTATTACTTTTCTTCTTCTTACTACTCTATGGTGTCGAGCTAAGACACACACTACAAAGGCCTTCTACGATCGGGCGACCCTGCTAAAACTGAGAGAGCACAGTAATTACGGACTTTTCGACCCGACCGTGCTGGGCTCCTACCCTGAGCTAGCATTCTATGCTGACCCGACGCTAGGTCGGCCCGAGGCAGGGGACTCTTCTGGGAACAACAAGCCGAAGAGGAGGTGCGGCAGACGGGGAGGTGCAGACCGAAGGATCCGGCGCTTGGTTAGCAAAGGAAGGCTAACCCTCCCGGTCATACTGCT
>VUQG01001858.1:40891-73860 GCA_015106755.1 Etia nguti | reverse complement strand
GTTTACTCCTTTTTTTTTTTTTTTTTTTTTTTTTAACATTTTAAGATTAAAAGATAGAGCGCATAACAGTTTGGTCAGTGTCTCTGAACTAAACACTGACAAATGTACATAAATCAATTTGATTACTGCAAAAGCCTTTTATAATTATGATTAATGAATATCTCAGCTTGGGCTTTGGACGTGTGCTTTTTATTGATAAATTTATTAGGTACAAAAATAATTGGCAGGTTAACTATTACCATACACTCACTGGACAGTTTATGAGGTGTACCTCTTCAATAGTGGAGCAGTTAAGATAAGCAGGAAAAGGGGAAGACACACAGCAAATGGCAGCAGGTCAGTCTCAAACCCAGGCTGCTGCACTCTGTTCATGTGGCATATGGTCACCTACTCACCCACTGAGCTAAACTGGGGCCCTGTTCAACTGATTCTAAAGGCCAACGTCTAATCAACCAATCACATGGCAGCAACTCACTGCACCTAGCTGTGCAGACATGGTCAAGATGATCTGCTGAAGTTCAAATTGAGCATCAAAATGGAAAAAAGGGTGATTTAAATGACTTTAAATGTTTCGTGCTTATTGGTGTCAGAAACTGCTGATCTGCTGAGATTTTCCTGCACACCCATCTCCAGAGTTTACAGAGAATGGTCTGAAAGAGAGAAAACATCCACTGAGTGTCAGTTCTCTGGGTGCAAATTCCTTGTTGATATCTGAAGTCAAAGAAAAATGCCCGGACCGCCGAAAGGACAGCGACAGTAACACACATAATCACTCTTTACAACCAAGGTATGCAGAAGAGTATCTCTGAATGTACAGCATGTTGGATCTTGAAGTAGTTGTGGTACAGCTGTAGGCAAACACAGCAGGTGCCACTCCCATCAGCTAAGAACAGGAAACTGAGGAAATTCACTAAAATTGAGCAATAGAAGTTTGGAAAAACGTTGCCTAGTCTGATGAGGCTCGATTTCTGCTGTTGCTTTGAGCACGACAAACAGTCCTCCGCAGTCGTCACTCAAGAGTACCCTTGGCATGTGGCAGGTTGGCATCATCGATGTGCAGCTGACAAATTTGCAGCGCCTTTGTGATGTAATCATGTGAGTATGGACCAAAATTAATGAGGAATGTTTTCCAGCACCTTGTTGAATCTGTGCCACGAAGAATTAAAGAGTTCAGAAAGGGGTTGACCAGTACTACATTTGCAGAGTGTACCTAATGAACTATCCAGTGACTTTTTGTTTGTTAAGTCGTAGTAATGATGCCGCATGTTAAACTTTAGCGTGTAGAAATAATACTTAAGGGAAGCTATTAACATGTTTGACTTCATACAAAACAACAGTTTATTCTGAACGTGAATGTCTGTAGTCACATGTGTAAAGAAGAAAAATCAAATCTCTCAATGTGACACTTGAAATAAAATGCCAAAGGAAAGTTAATGTTGTGGAAACAAACAAGTCAAACAGTCAGTAACCACCTTTCTAGATGGTATCTGCATTGTGAACAATCTGTCTGTCGTCTTCTGGCTACTTTTCCTGCGGAGTCTTATTTCAAGCTCCTGGCCTGCTGTCGTTGTGCAGCAGCGTATCTCAAATCACCATTTAGATGACGCTGTAATGCAGTCAGGCCATTTGTAGTCGTGTCACTCAGCTGATTTACTGTTCAGACCTTGTTAACCTCACACTGTCTCTGGAAATCTTGAAACTTGAGATTTTTTTTTTTTGAGGATTATTTTCAGGATTTATTATGTTCACCTCTTGATTTGCCAAGGTTCAATCTGATGGTTTGCTGTTTTTCTTAGTTATACTGAGCTGTAGAAAAATCCTCCTTAAGTATTTGGGGAACAGGTGCTTTCTTCAAGGGCACCTGTGTGACACTTTATGAAATCAAACGGTGCCATTCCAAAAGTTCTGCCTCAAGTGGAGATCTCAAAGGAAGGTGTCGATGGAACTATAAGGCCATTGCTCCCTGCCAGTGTAAGCCGAAACACAAAGCCATAACAGTCTCACAGTATTGATCCTATTTTAGATTTTTATATTTAACAACAAGCTTTTGAGTCCATCTAGTGCTGCTAATGCTTGGTTTTGTCCGCTTTGACAGATATGAAGCAGGAAATCGTTACTCAGATCTCAAAAACATATGCTCAAAAATTGATGTTCTTTCCTGGCCTTTGTATAAAATGGCAGCAAATGCAAAATCAATTGAATAATAAGCGTAAACTTCCTGTCTGTACTGGCTATAATATAAACAGGACTTTTTGAAGCTACAACTGAACAACAACTAAAACGTCAGTCGAGTAGAAGGCAGAGCGAAAAAGAAAGATTAACTGAAAACCGGGAGGTCTCCTTGTTATTCACGAAGGGTATTCCTGTGATGTAGTGATTGCTGCCTTGTTTTCATCTTCCCACACTGGTCGTAATGCAGATAATTTCTGGAGTGCTGAGGCAGCTGATGGATATGTTCTCACATAATGGTTTCTTGAAGATGACCTGTGAGGTCGGCTTTTTTTATACACAATTCAATTTCAAGCCAGGCTCGGTATTGCGCTGCGGGAATCACCCTCTGGCGTGCTGTTGTAGACCAGGGGTGTCAAACATATGGCCCTGGGGCCAGAATTGGCCACCAGATGACTCCAGTCTGGCCCACTGGATACCCTTAGAAAATATAAAGGAGGGGGATAGAGTTAGATTTTTTCACTGTATTTTCAGATGTTTTAAGATCATGGGGGCTGCATGTGGCCCACAGTGTAGAATGAGTTTGACATGCCTGTTGTAGAGAAACCCACATTCCTAAGAGGAAGCAGTACACAACGCACAGCCATATGTGCATATATAAAATGAGATAACTTGTTGCAGGGATTGCTTTAATCAACCTTGTTGCTTCTTTGATGCTTAAGTGTTAGATCACACTTTGATAGATAAAGAAAGATCATAAAGTTTGCAAAAGTCTTCATTTCTGAAACTGCGTTGATGCGCAGTCACTTTGTTAGTCTTGGGCTGTTCACTGTTTATTTAGAATATCCTTGTCCACACCCTGCACAGCGTCATCCTAATAAGGCTTTGACAGTCCGTGGAAAGTCCACGGGCTCCTTTCATGATGCTCGGTGCATGTATTCTTGTGTTATTCCTCACTGTTGTTTATCTTTGCCAGTTCAGCTGCTCAAACAGCACATTTCTTAGTTGTTTTCTGCTCCTACATCATTTAATACTAAGAATTCAGCATCAGTGTTAGTGTCAGTGTTCAAAAGAGAAGGCAGACTGTGTGCAGATAACTTATTTAAACCCTTCCCTCAGATTCATTATGTATTGTTGGGTAGCCAACACTTTCGATTATATATTGCAAGCGTTGGCTAATGATGGCAAATTGTCCAACATGGATGTGAAAGCACAGGCATTAAGAGCAGGAAGCCAGCATTTAAGGGCGCCATTTCTGTTGAGTGGCAGATTAGGGCTTCGTAGTGAGAGGAATGCATTGGCTCGTGCTTTTACTTCTCCAGGGGGGGCCTGTAATAAACTCCATCTTTTTTCATGAATGGCATGAGAGTTTATTACAATCTTAACCTCAGGTGGTCTGAACACTAATGCATGCCTAGGTGAGTAATGCTCTTTGCAGCTAAATGATTTTAAAACAGGGCATGTCTGCAGTATAATAGTGAAGCCAGCGGCACAAGATATTACAAATATAATATAATCTCTAAAAAACCACACCAGTCATTTATTTAATATGCAGAAGTGAAACAGCTTATTTTTTTTGCGAGCACTGTGCTCAGCTTGGTCTCTTAAATGCAATGCAGTTATAATAATTTAGTCTTGTAAAAGCAATGAGTAGAAATTACCAAGGGTTTAAAATCCTCACTGAGTGTCCCTTGAAGTACTAATCCATGGACATTCTGGTAAGTGCCTCTTCAGATTGTGGGCATGTAAAAAAAATTAATAATTTTAATGACAAAATTAGTAGGTATTACAGTTTTCTCCTCCAGTCTTCCCTAAGAACCTTTTTTTTAATCTTAAAAAAAAAATCCTAAATAAATATGGAGCAAGAAAGAAAGAAAAACACAGAGCACAGGCATTATTTTGTCATTCTAACCATTAAAGATCTGAAGATCGTTTTGATTTTGTCATTTGGTCCTGATGATGATGATGACGGCAAAGAAAAGGTTTATGATAGAGCCACGAAACCCTTGTGGTGCCGAGATTCTTATGTGGCATCAGTTTCAGTCAGGGCTTCGGACACACAGACCACTCTGAAACATCTGTTGCTTTATCTCCGCTGCCATAGTGGTCGTGCCTTTGTTTGCACCTTCATCTCTCTTCTTTTTTTCCTGTCCTCTAAAGCAGCGGTATACTTAGAACAAAGAGGCAGATCCATCGCTAACAGCTTTGATGAATTATCTGTAGCAAAACACCGCCAGCTTTCTTTGTTTCTTTCTCGTCGTCTCTTGTCTTTCTATCTGTTTGCTGGTTTCTCTGTTTGCCCTTTGTCACAAAGCCGCCCTATAATTCGCCCTGTGCCCTGACCCAGGCCCTGGGTTTTCTCCTTTAAGGACACTGCCTTTCTTTATTTCTTTCAGCACAAACACACTCTCGGATATCCGTTTCTTTTATCTCCTTGCAAACCGGGGAAATATTCAGTTTCTGGTTATTGAAGGGTGTTCGTTTGATACACTGCACGTTTGTGCTCTCAGGAATAGGATGTTCTAACTGCAACCTTGATACTATTTTGGCCCAGAGTTAGAGATAGAGAAAGATACATGATTCAGAGATCCTTTGAGTGGAGCAGAGCAGAGAAGCGTGGCATATGTGTGCATGTGCATCTGTCTATGAGACGCAGAGGGAAAGGGCAGAGTTCAGATTTGGCTATATTTAGAGTTGTTCCTTGGTCCCCTGAAGATATACACTGCTATGCAAAGCACTGCATCTGTTTATAGGATGCTTGTTCTTTTTAGATCTTTTTGGATTACATAAGGGCTTTATCTAGGGACACACACATGTTGTGCAGATGTTATCAACTTAATGATTTCACTGAGGATATTGTTCATATGCAAACTTGGGTCATTGTGACAGTGTGGGGTTTTTTTTCTCTCTTTTTCAATTTCTGCATGTTTGCTCAAACTAAAACAACCGCAAGCACAAATTTTCGGTCATTACAGGAGATTTACTATTTTGAATAGTTTCAAGTTGTTGATTATTTCTATCTGTTAGAGAATTCACAAACAGTTCAATAAGGAGAGATCATTTGGAAGAATTGAACATGATTCATTGAGATTGAGAAATGAATCAGTTAATTGTGAGGCAATTAAACTGCGATGATGCGTCATGGCGGAACGAAATTCCAGCTGTGATAGGATTTCGGACAGGTCTCCCCGGAATCTAGACGCTGGTGGTGAAGATGAAGAGTGAGGCTTGGATGGAGCTCTAGGTGTCTTGGTGAGGTGGTGTGTTGCTGGAATGAGATTTTGAAAGGGAGAATGGCAGAAAGCACAGAATTAAACCATGCAGAGTGGAGGCTGATTGCTCAAAAGGGGAGGGGGGGATGATTGGACTACAGTAATGATGTCAGTGTTGAGACTGACAGTGTGGGAAAGGGGTAGTGATGTAATGAACAGCCAAGCAGGCAGATGACTGATTACAGATCTTCCTTATTAAACTTATGCATAAACATCATTATATGCTGTAGGAACCTTCAAGTGGGTACTTAAATCTTGTGTAAGACTGAGGCACACTAGTCGATCACTGATGGTTAAAAATAACCAGAAAGGGGGGAGACAGTGCGGTAAATTGGTAAGCTTCAACAAATGAAAGACTACATCTGCTAAGCTGTAGCAGATGTAGTCTTAATTTACTGGATGCTCTGCATCAAAGACATGAATCATATAAAATATGTTTTATTATTTTGTCCAGTGTCTATATTTACATTAATCAAAAATGTAAAAATATGCAAAAGTAGACAAAATGCATTTGATTTAAAATTTCACATCTTAATTATACACTATCTGCTGCAGATTTGGCTTTTGACCAGAGTCACTTGAGAATAGGAAGCATGTATCTCGATAAAACAAGTGCACTGTCAACCATAGACTGTATTTAAAAGACGGACAGCCACCATGGCATCGCAGTGCATTCTGACTGCAACTTAATGCAGGTTAGCTTTTTTGACCTATGTTTGGATGAAAGCTTGGAGCACTAACAGTACACAAATTGTTGAGTTAAACAATCAAACCTTCCACAGAGTTCTTATGAAGAGGGAAAAAAATCCACAGAGACCGAAACCATTTGGATACAAACATGCTTTTTGACCCTGGAAGGTTGGCCATGTTAACATGGGGATCTATGAGGATCGACTTGCTTTTGGAACCAGGTTCAAGTGAGCTCTTGCAGTTTTTTTTTGCATCTCTCCTTGTTAAGTTTATTATTCAGCACTTGCTATCAACCAGTAAAATCACTTCACCAATACTGTTGAGGAGGTTTTCCTTATGACAGGCCAAGAGGTCCAACATACGGAATGATATCTGTATAATTTAACCTGGTGCATGTTGAGGGATGGAGGGAGAGATATTTCTTCTTTGACAGTTGCCATGATAACAAACTCCAGTAATTACCTGGGAGGAGTCATGCTCGACTCATGTGTAAAAGGCTGAAAACATTTTTTGTAAGATCAGCGGTAATGTGACGGTGATTTAAGTTGTCTGCTCTGTTGCTTCATCTGAGTTTAGACTGGAGTCAGTGAGGTACCGTATCAACTTGTAGGTCACCCTCATTTTGAAAGAACGTCAACAGACATAATCGCTTATGTCAAAAATACACTCCTGGGCATGACATCATTGCACTGGTTACAGCTAGTGGCATATGAAAAATGAAAAGCGGTGAAAACACTCAGATGCGTGTAACTCCCAAGAAAATTGGTAAATGCCACACATTTTGGTCTTGCTCCCTGCGGTCATTCTAGCCTTTGCTGGAATCACAGGCAATGTGCTGGACAAACAGGAGCAGCAGGCAGAGGCATTATCTTAAAGCTTGTAAAAACAAGGTGTTAAATTAAAGTAAATGTTCTGTACCTAAGTCCATCGTCTGTCTTCTTAACTGCTTCTCCAGTTCAGGGCTGCAGAGAAGCTGGAGCCCGTCCCAGATGTCTAATGCTTAATTTATGGTTTGATTGTGTCCGTTTCAAGAGGTATTTGCCTACGGTGAGCCTATGGAGAGGAGTATTAAACCAGGGGAAATTATGCTCTGGTGTAGTGCTCCAAAAAATTGTAATTTCCCCATGAAATGGGACACTTATGGTCAATTTACAGACACAAATTAACCCAATACCTGTGCAAAAGAGAAAAAAAGTCACAATGTGCACAAAGTTAACAGCATTTTACATTGTGCTCATTGTGTAAGTGTCAGAAGCTTATAAATCAATAAATCACATTTACAGCATCTTATCAAATTGTGAGAAACCCAGAGGATCTTGATTAAAGTCTGCGGTCATGTAAACCTTTTAGTCAAATGCCCGCCTGTCTATTAGAAATGTTTTGATTAATGGCACAAGGCGTATTCAGTGTTGAAAAACCTTAGCAAGTGTATTGGAGATGCTTAAATGTGAATAAACAGCACTGTTGACATACACTATACATTTGTCTTTAAGACACGATTGAATAAAGTTTTAGTGATGCTCTAAATGGTGAAGTGGAGCTGCTGGCTTGCGAATGTTTGGGTATTTTAGATTTCCCTGAAAGCCTCTCACCTCACTTCCTGTTTTTTTTCACAATCAATTCAGAGCAGCTGCATTAAGATTAGACTAATCCATCATGACAGCCTGCATTATTTATCACCTTAATTCCCATTATGCATCTGGGGGAAATGCTGTGTTGTGCTGCATAGTTCTAATGTGTTTGGTGCTGAATAAGGTAATGTTTGTCAGATTTGTCATCCTGCAGGGACTGTGTTGGAATATGTTAGTCCCAGTGCTTAGAATAAGGATTTATTATAAATATTGCTTTTAAAGTCAACACTGATGTTCAGTCAAATACGTCAGTGTTTTAAATACCGTTTTGATGATTGTTGTTCCCTTGCGGCAGTATTTCACAACTCTGAATCTGGATTAGGTTCCCTTCCTGGCTTTCATGAAGATTTTTGTGTACACGTTGCTGCAACAATGCTCATCTTTTCTGTACAGGACAGCTCCTAAACAGAGAGAAATGCATCCTCTGACACCTGCATGTCATGAGATAATAGGCCCCTGTTCAGTTCCTGCTTGCATGCTGGTGCCCATTATGTAGCCCAAATCTGTCCCACAGTTTGATAAGGGGATTTGAGGGCAGGAAGGGGACCGACTGAGCAATCGCAGGTGGGATGACGTCCATGTTCCTGCTGCCTTGTATCAGCTGGGAAATGAAGCTATGGCTGCAGGCATCACACAGCTTTGCTGACTTTCTGGTTATGTGCTCTTGCATGTTGAGTCAGATTCTGGATTTGAATAGGTACCTTTCTGCCATTAGCCCTAACTGTCAACCTCTAATACTAACTATGCTTTGATCATCAGTGATGTCAGTTCTGTGATTGTGCTATGTCTGTAATCCGTAACAGAAAATGTCGCTGTAATGATGAGATGTTTCGTTATTGGTTCAGCAACTAAAGCAGTAAATTGTATTTTATTTTAGGTAATAGCAAACACTTTTCTGGGCACAGTTGCACTTTATTCAGCACACTGCACTTAGAGAAAAACGTTTTCACATTAGGAAGCATAAACTTGCATGAGATCTCTTGAATGTTTATTGATTGTGGAGCATTTTGGTGGTTGGTGTGGTTCTGTCTTCCAGGCACTTGGGTGGCTGCTCAGTGCTTGGTGGAGGCAATGTTGACCATGATTATAATTGATTAAAGTGTGGTTAAAAAGTGTGGGTAAATGTATTTGTGCAATCTAATGTGGATGGGTGTCTGATTTTAGTGCAAAGTGGACTCTTGGTGTAGCCCTTACTCGCCTGTTCTCTCCTTTGTCCTCTCTGGGGTGTTCGGGCAGGTGTGTCTCCAGGGGTCTGAACACTATTTTAAAGTTCCAGGAGAGACCAGGGAGTACACTGGGTAGGGGGATTGTACTTGTGTGTAGTGTTGATAACAATTATTATCCCTCAGCCATAAAAGGCCAATGAAGTACTGTTGCCATCCTGCTGGGCGGGCAAGTGGCCACGTGGGCAAAGTGGACACCCAAGTTTGTGAAGCTGCATAATGAAGCAACATAGGAGTTTCAAATTGATACCATACAGTAGATGTATCTAGCTTTAAGGTCAAGGTCAGAGGTCAAGTTTTCTAAAAATCTTGTTAATGCAATAAATTTAGGACAAGGCGACTTAGGATTTTGAAATTCATATCATTGGTGCATCTGCTAAGAGGCTGAGGGGTACTACTGGCCACCGCCAGTGTTTTTATTACAGTTTATATTATGTAAAATTATATTGCATGTTGGGAAATATACTTGTTCATCAGCAGCAGGGTATAAAGGGCTATCTCAGCTCAGGGTCGAGGCCACTAGTGTTTTAGAGCCCTGCAATGTTGAGCTCTGTACATGAGGTGCATGATGGATAAAAATAATAACATTTGGTAAAACCTGCCACCACCCCCAGTCATTGTAGCTTAGCTGCTTGATCATTTGTCCTTCATAGTAATCCACGTTGCTTTGGAATAATAATATTTCACTTGTTGGGGCAAATAGCACATTTTGTAGCTGAAACTGTCAAAAGTGTATCTGCCCTCGCCTACAACAGAATCCGCATTGCTCAGCTTTTGTTTTAGGCAAGAAAAAATCTGAATGAATTTTCATAAAAGTGGCATGAACTCAATCTTTAGAATGCTGAGTGAGTCACACTTGGCCTTGAGCCTCAGTTTGTCTGTACTGTTGCATGGTCAGACATTTGTTTGTATGCCCATGTAGAGTTAGGTAAAAGAATGAACTGCCAGCACCTTCGTGTTACTGCATCTGCTCAGTGTTTGCTCGGGGACCTCGAGCTCCTGCAAGAGGAAGCGTTTGGCAGCTCAATCGTAAATGGACTCAAGTTGAGAGCATGCAGATACCGCATGGTGAGCCAAAGTCTCCGAATCTCAGCTGTAGAGTGAGTCCCCCATTTGGCCTGATATAATTGATATTTATTGCTAGTTTTATGAGACTTGTCTTTGGTAATGTGCAACTTGTGACAGCTACAAAAATGGCCGTAAAACATGTGACTCAGTTTATTATAAGAAAAACACAAGGGTTCCCATGATTAATACAGAATTGTGTTATCTTTAACTCACTGCTTTGCAATCGTGCACGAAGCAATCCGTCATAGAAGACGCTGAGAATATTTCTGCACTCACCGTCCTCTGAACTTTATGACATTATGCAATGAAAGCTACAGTCCATTATACATTACCAATAAAGACTACGACTTCCTTTTTGCTTGCTTGGAAAGACTTCATTTACTGATGCTGGTATTGTGTTCACTGTAGCATGTTGCGCTCGCTGCCTTCAACTGCCTACACACAGTAAATGTGTGCGAATCCAGTGTATCCATCCATACTTTCAGAGCGCAACACTATGTGGTAGTTTGACCTATTAAACAGACCTCTGATGGCTTAAGTAATGGTCCATTTAGATGATTAAAGCTACTTTCAGATGGTCGACAGTTCTGAGGGGCATAATTGTATCATAGGTGCTTAATGGGAGCTTAACTGTAGCTTTTACTTGAATGAAACACTCAGACAGACAGTTTATATTTGTGAATGAGACCACCTGTTGCTCTGTCATTTGCTTGTAGGAAGTGTGCCTGCTTACTGGGATTAACTTTTAGGCTGGATGCGAGCAGCAGGGGACGGTCCTTCTCTGCACTTCTGAATCGATGCTGTAATATCAACAAGTCACAAATCCCACATCTGTCTGTACGCAAAGTAGGCCTCTGCAGGCTGCAGTACTCTAAGCTGAATCATCTGCCTTGCCATTTAGCCCAGTTGGCTTCTGCAGTTAAATAAAACCCTCAGTTTTAGCGTGTTGCTTTACATCAAAGGCTACTGATCTTCAGGGGTCAACATCTAAGGCCCAGGCACTCTTAGGGGTTATTGATCAGGACTGGTCTTAATTTCTTTGCCGATCTATAACTGCAAGTTGGGAAGAATATACAAGTTCATTCCATCAGCTTTAAAAGCATAGTTTGACATAAGGGAATGAAGAAGATGAAATAGAAAATGCTCTTTCTTTTGAAAATAAATAAGAAAAATTGTGAAAGGTAATGGATTATTCCAATATGACCAACTAAGAAAGGAGTGCCTTCAGGTCTGGCTCACTTTTAGAAATATCACATATTCAATCACAAACAGCGATTTCCTGTTTTCTCGTAATGGGTGTGGTGTGTGTGTATATGGAAAGTCCAGTGTGTAAATCTAAGGAGTGAATGTGGGTAAAGCCTCTCACATTTTTCCTCTTCACTATGTTAGAGTAACGGTTGATCGTATGACTCGGAGTCTATAATCTTCCCGCCTTCTTTTGTCTTCGGAGTTTGATCTCGGTGGCAGCAGAGACATGGAGCTGTAATGCATTTTGCAGCACAGTTTGTGGGCTTGTCAATCACTCTGTTATTTTATTTTTTGCCAGGTTTTACATCTTTGCTTTATTGTTGTTTACTGAGTTGGTGAAAAAAAAAACAAACTCAAATCTCCAGAGCCTTATGCAACAGTGAGTAACTGCAAGCAGGATGGAGGCTTAATAAATCAGCCACACAGACAGATTTTAAACAACAGCTTCCTTTGGCATATCCTGGGGGAGATTGTGAATGAGACATTTTGACTGTATCATTTATTTTTCTTGATTTAACAGGCTTCCATGCTTTTCGACCCCTCCTTCCCCCGCACATCATAGCAAAAACACCAGATCGCTGCAATCCTTTGCACTGAATTCACCCATGGATTACAGAATACTGAATAATCCCAATGATGACAAATTTTGTTGGGCACTATCTTCTCAGTCATCACCAGAAGTTACAGCTGCATGAAATTATTTGCACGCACATTCAGTTTGGGTTTAAGTTGAGAGTCATGTAGGCTTGTATGCCAACATCTGCTTCCTGAATATGGTGAGCGATGGCTTTCAACTTAATCCACTTCAAGTGCACGTTGCTTGGTCTTTAGCTGTTTTATTGTTCCTCCATATTTATTTCACATGTCACATATTGTATCGTCTGGTATTTTTGATTTTTCTTCTATTCTCGCTTTTTATTTTACCCTTACGGGTCACTAAACGTAAGGCTGGGACATCATATAGTTTATATGTTTCCAAGTTAAAATCATCCTTACAAATTGACAAGTTTTGATGAAAGCTAAAAATTGAAGCAACTTTGAAACACCCAGAAGAAAAATTGCTTTCTGTTGCATGCGTTCGATATTAAAAGATACAATAAGCAGAAATAAATAAAGGAAGGACTGTTGTTAAAAAGTCATCATGTAACAAAGACCCCAGATCCCTTAGACAGGTGAAAAGGTGCATGAACAATAATAATACACTGGTGGATATTTGAATAAACGGTGCATGCCTGTATTATGTCTTTACTGAGATGACATTCTTAAATGAATTAGTAAAGACAGTCGTGCTCATTCTATCCTACTTATGGTGAAATTATGGTTCAGCATTTATGGCGCGTTCACAGTCCGCTGGCAGTCCTTGGATGGCCCGTCAGCCATCCTCAGAGAAGAGCGAAGTTATAATGCACAAAGAGCTGAAACGAAACGCAAACCTGCAGTCGGGATTTTGGAGGAGTGCATGAGCGCACGTTTCCATTGGGTGAAAACCCCTCTCTGTTAACTGTCCATAGGGAAATACATAAGCAAATGGACATAACTGTGCTATGAAAACTTATGCATTACAAGCATTCCTGGAATGGCTTCACCCAGGCCAGCATATTTTCAGTTTCACTTTTTCCACCTAAAGAAACTTTGAATTTTAAGTGAATTTACTTGATGCAGTGATACATAATAATCCAATTACATATGTATATGTAGATCAGAAAAATCGTTTGTTCCTTCACTGTACTTTAGTGAAATACAGTGTAAACTTGTACCATGACCTCATACTGGTACTATACCTAGTAAGTCCAGGGTGCTACTGGACCATGAGGATGTTAAATTGCAGTCACTAATGCTGTTAAGCTTTTATTAACAACTGGTAGACTTCCTGTTGTTGTGTAAATACGCTTCATGCACATAGCTTTGTGAGTCGGCAGTAACGTGAGCGCAACGATCATCACAAGGCTTTTGCTAATGGTTCTGGCTAAGTGGCTCTTAACCATCGTCATTATGGCCTTTGATGTTTCCTCGCAAACATTCTGTGATGTCGTTACGAACAATTTCTCTAATCTAAACTTTTTTAAAGATGGCGCAAAGTATGTTTTCCCTTTCCTTTCACTATTTCCAAACATGAAATATTAAAACTTGATGTGAATATAATTATGTGTTTTTCTTCCAGTGCTACTCTGGAAGAAAAACACACACACACACATAAACAGAATTTAACAGATACCGATTTACAAAATTTAGGACAAATCTCACAGAAGCTATGATAATAGTAGTATTCGGAATTTCCTCTTCGCTGGAAGATCATTTGGCAAATTAGTTTTGATTGTGTTTGTATGGCACAGGGAAGTGGCCTTATATGTGGGAGCTCTGTTAGGTTAGGTTGATAGAGAGTGTATTTTGGGAAATACTGACGAATAGTGTTCTCATGAAGACTTTTACATTTGAATTTTAGATTAGATTTTGTTGCAGGCCTCTCTACTCACCATTAAGTGAAACATTGAAGCTGCACTACTGCTCAAAATATTCAGCTCAGCAATAAATCCAGATAGGTGTGGTGTTGATTTTGTCCTTAAAGACAAAAGATGTGTCATCTCTCAAATTAATGCAGGCCCAGATTCATAAAATATTATTAGGACATAAATAGTAACACATACATACTTTTTACATCAGCGGTCCCCGACCGCTCCGTGAGTCGTTTGGTACCGGGCTGCGAGAGTTGAGGCTCGAGTGTGAAATTTATGGTTTTCAGGGTTTTTATCGGTTTTTATTGTTATTGTTTTAATCGTTTTTATCGTTAACTCGGTTTCCCTGGGTCTTTTCCCATGTGTTATGAGTAAATCTTCTTTTTTTTGGTACCGGTACTGTTTTTATTTTGTTGTATTTATCCGCGACACCTTAAAGGGGGGGTCCGGGTAAATATTGTCGGACATGAAGTGGTCCGTGGTGCAAAAAAGGTTGGGGACCGTTGTCTTACATCATCAGACTGTTTGTCCTTCTAATTTTCTTTTAACTGAAACTGTGCACGGTTAAAGACCACAGCAGGTTTAAACTCAGCACAAGTTTTGTTGTATTAATAACAACAGGTTGCTGAATAGACTTGACTTTTATGTCATGCTGATCAACCACAGCCGACCATAATGACACTGAGCAACAGCAATGAACTGTTTCAACTCTGGCTGACCTGAGCGCACCTCCTTTGAACTGCAACTCGGTGAATAATGCACATTAGAATAATACAGATTTTCTCCGTGACATGGATTCAACTTAATAAAAGGTGTACCTTCCAGAGGTTCACGCCACTTTAGTTACGGATCAGAATGCTTTTAAAACTGAGAGGGTTTGGTTAATCCATGGAGAGGTGCAGCACTGAGCATTACCAAGGATTAGAGTAGGACATTACTACCACAATGCATTAGAAGTGTATTAGATAGCTCCATGATGGAGCACAGACTAATGCACCAGCCTCTGAATTACAGCATAATCTGCATTTAATTGCCATGAGTTTTGTTGTGATAATGGCATTATCTAATGGAAGAGCTCTGGAAGGGTTGGTATGAAGAACAAAAGGCAAGGGAAATGGAAGGGGTTGTGGTGCAGTAGCAGATGTGCGACTCTCACTTTAAGGATAATTATGCAGGCTGGCAAACTGGTGAGATTTTTTTTTTTATCTTCCTTGCACAAAGATCCCCGTTCGTTACAACAGAGATGTTTTTCAACAGTGAAAATGTCAAGAATGCAAAAACATTGAGTGAATATAATAGAACAGCTTTGTAAAGCATAACAATTCAGTGCTTGTTTTGGATGGGACACTTTGTCTGTTTACTTCTAGCTATTACCAAGACCCATCGGCTGTTTCTGATACATTGCAGCGTTTACCATTGGGATTGGCAGCGGTGGTGTGTGCGTGCATGTGCGCTGGACAGGAGATACATGCATGCTAAACAGTGCCATTTCTGTGGTGTTCCTCTGCAGATGATTTACTTGCCAAATACCCTATGTTAAAAATATTTTAGCATTATATAATATCAACTGCTCAGCAAAGTGGTACATAAAGCAGTTTTCTGCTTGCTCATTGTGCTCATTGAACAGGGACTACTGTCATCAGCTGCGGCCCACGATGGCAGAGCTTTGGAAGCAAATGAGTGAAACAGAAGACACAACAGTGACCTGGTCACTGGTATAATGCTGGTATATTGAATACTAAAAAAGGTTGCACAATATTCTTAGTTATTTCTTATTATACCTAAGCAGTCATCGTGTGTTTGTAAGACCTAAGTGATCATCATGGTAGCTTTACCTTTTTATTTCCAGTATATGAGTAAAGAAGAGCGTCTTGTATGTGTCATCGCCTGTTCAATATAATGTTCTAGGTCCTAAGTCTGCAAAAGATTCTGTTCTGTGTTCTGTTTATGTGAAATTACAGCAATATTTGAGTGTCAGAAGGAAGCAATAATGCATTTATTTTTAGTTCTTTTGACGTGTAATTTGTCAGAGCCTCTGCTAAGCCCTCGCAGTCTGGTGGCTCTACTCAAATGTGGTTGGTCTGTTACGCCAAGCCAGCCTCCCTCTGTGAGGACAAGAACATATGTCCTCACAGGATTGTTAACTGGTATTTGGCTACTGCAGCATGGACTGTATTGTGTACTTCAGAATTATAATAACAGACTTGAATATCATAGGCTGAGCCAGAGAAGCCATATAATTACCTTGAGCAGTGAATTCTATTCATTTTTCAGTGAATCCAGTGAAGGATCAATGCAAATACTGTTGGCAGGTTTGAAAACTTCTAATTTGGTTCAGGGGTAAATGGAGGAGAACAGCTTGTGACAGTTTCAGTGGTTTATATAGAGGCAGAATGTTTAGCACACTAGAAAAAGCCACAAGACAAAAAAGTGTATATATCTGTATATATTTCAGCTGTATCTTGTGCACAAATGAAAATGTACAGAGGAAGATTAGACTTTAATTGTAAACTAGAAGTCCCTGAAAAGCATCTACATTTAAATGTCATAGTATGAAACCTCTTTCAAAAGCCTACAGCAGAACCTGTTGAGCTTTCTTTCATAGTTTATTGTTGGTTGACAGTTAATTGCTAAATTACAGCGCTAAATGCCCTTTTCTTTGATTTTCAAAGTTCAGACTTGAGCATTTGCAACCCTGATAACATTTAATTGACAGCTGGGAACATTCGTTTTGGGGAAAACACGGCAGAAATATTGATCCTCTGCTGTTCATTTTGGAAACCTTCCTGCACAGTTCCCTTGTGGAGAATAACTGTCTATAAGCTTCACCTTTAATAAACAGACTTTATCAGCTGATGCTGAAAAGATTATGTGTGTTTGAAGGGGGAGAAGAAGGCCAGTAAGATGAATTCATAATCAGCCTTTAAACTCATTTCTTGTCAGAAGGACTTTTTTCTGAATAAATTCAAGTGTTTATCGGAATGAATCTTCAGTTTGTTCAGATTTCAGTCTAAATGTTGGAGACTTTCTTAGATGTGATTGAAGTGCTTGGTTTGGTCCAACTGAAGTTTTAGCAGTTTTACTATCATAACACATTTTTAAAGCCTGCGGACGAGTATAGTTTGGGAGTTTGAATTAAAAAGGAGCCTCATGTTATGTTGAGAAGATTCGACTGCAGTAAATGATTAATACACAAATTAATGATCTGCAGATCAGTGACTGGGGATAACTATGGATGAGTTAGCTACCCCTTGCATGGCTTCAGAGGTATAAAGTTCTCAGCAGTTTATCGCATAGCGTAAAACAGAAAGGATTAATGTACGTGCAGCTCGCTTTTACCTTGTATAAACAGATAATTCTGCTTCTGTCTGTAGGAAATCAAAATGCAATCCCTTTTTTAAAAGGTTCCATTTGAAAACAGATGATCTAAGTACCAAGTTAATCCTGCCACAGATTGCAATGTGTTTTATAATCCATTTGCAAAAAGAAAAGATGAGACTTAAGTGGCTTTAAGCCAATGTAAAAAAAAAAAGAAAGAATGGTTTTCTCAAAAGGTGTGTTGTGTGTTTGGGGTAAAACTGGTCTGTTAGTTAAGCAAGGTCTAACTCTGACTGAAGTGTGACTGGAAAATACGATTTCTAGATAAATGGGGAAACAATCATGGATTCTCTGGAATTTCAACAAATCTGGAAAAGTGGAATATTAGGAATTCCCAATGATCTATATAATACTTAGTAGGTCCAAATATAAGATGAAGCTGCTCCCGATCCTGTGCAAACCACACTTCATCTGCACACAGGTGCAAAATTAAATCATAATGCAAAATAAATGGGTACCTATTCTGCGCCCCGTTATGACAACTTTTAAAAGCTGGATATCACAAACAACTGTGACCTTTCTTACAATGGCACAGTGCTCATAAATAACTTAAAAAACATTACTTATACTAATGTCTCCTTCTTGCTACAGCAACAACTGCAAGACCTGCCACTGCCAAAAAATCTTTCAGGCAGAAATCACCATTCTCATCACAACTTCTACCTCTCTGAACTATTCACACTCACTCGTGGTGCTTAAGGCAAAGTGGCTTTTATATCCAGCATTGTAAAAGAAGTGCATTTGAACTTGCAGTGTTTGATCTTTTTTTTTGTCAGGTCACTTGAGCAGATGAGCTCTGTATCTATTAATATGTTCCAAGAAGTAATGCTTGGGACTCTGGTGTCTTCCATGCACCCTGTGGAAATTTCCTTAGGGATTATTAAAGTATTTTGATTCTGATTGTTTGGAGTTACTTGCCACACAAGAATATATCTGTTTAAGGAAAGGTTGATATAACGATGATTGGTACAGGCGATGTAGCTGAAATAGTAATCAACAGTAACCCTTTGATTGTATTTAGAAAGCATTTATCTTACACAAGCCTTGGACAATGTTGTCATTTACAATGTCTCTTCATACTGATGATCAACACACAATGAGCCTGGTTCTAAGCCATCCCTGAGCCTGTCTGAGGTTTCTTCCTGTTAAAAGGGAGTTTTTCCTTCCTGCTGTCGCCAAGCGCTTGCTCACAGGGGCTTGTCTGCGTGTTGGAGTTTTTGCTGTATTATAGTAGGGTCTTTACTTTACAATAAAAGCACCTTGAGGGAACTGTTGTTGTCATTTGGTGCTAAATAAAATTCAGTTGAAAAACTGGGTGCATGACATTCACATGATCCTTCATTAAGGGATACTACGGGTAGAAGGATCTGAACTTTTGGAACCTCTGACCTCAGGAACCTGCAGCAGGGCCTACTCTGTACATTTTCCAACTTTGCAGTTTATTTATTGTGCATGAGCAACTTCTGCTCCCCTTAAGTAATAATTCAGCAACATGTAATATGTATTTTGTTTACATTTTGTTCAGTTCACACATTTTGTACTTTTTCTCGATATGAGGTGTGTTTCTTTTTGTTTGTTAACTGTCTTTTTCCTGACAACTTTGCAGTATCAGTTTAACTCAAGCAGCTAGTTGACTTTTTACTATTATTGATTTAAATTTAAATACTCTAAGACTTCTTCCTGCTAAAGCACAGTCAACAGGGGAGGATTGTTAGGCTTCTCTCCACACTAATATAAGGAAGGGCTTGATCTTACTGTAGTGCTCTCGGGATAATATAATTTGTTGCTATGCAAATAAAGTTGATTTGAATTTAAAACAATAGAATTAGCTTTATTTCATCACTTTCCCATTATGTCTGTTTGTTTCAATGTAAATGGGTTGCTGCTGTCACATCATGTGCCCATTAAAAGATGTTAAATCACAGCATTTGTCTGTCTCTCTGAAAAGCAAATGGACCCATAAAGTGACATTAAAATGCTTGTTGTTGTCCACACCATGAGTCAGCATTTGGCAGTTGGCCTTTAGGAATGAGTCATAGTGGATCTACAGTGTGAGGGGGGAAAAGGTTCTGGAGCTGTTTATTCACTTATGAGAGGTGTTCCTGTCATAACTGTGGTTAGAAACAATCGAATGTGTGTGTGTGTGTGTGTGTGTGTGCGCGCGCGAGCGAGTGCCTTTTTTGCCAGGCATATAGCTTCTTGTCGTCTTTGTTGTTTACTGTCTGAATGACTGTATAATCCCTGTGTTTAATCCGCATTGCTAAGGATTACAGATGATGGAGTGCAGCATTGTTGTGACCTCAATGAATATCTTGTTGGAGAGGAAGGATATGTCAGGAAGACCCATCTGAAGCAAAGTGTGTATTTTGGGAGTGCTGGAGGTTGGTAGCAGTTGGTACTGTGAAATTGTTCGCAGAGCAGATCCAAACCCTCCATTGAACTGCTTTGGTCTCCAGAAGATTGCTGTAGTTGCCGATAGTTTGCATGGAAGTTGTCAACTTGTCTACAAACACTCATCCACTACTTACCAAGCTGTAGTGAGCCTTCAAAATAAAAGTTGTGGCTTTTGAAATATCTTAGTTACATTAGTAAGGCACAACTTTTACTTTTAAGGTGAATGTTCTTTGTTTACCAGTCAGTCAGGGAATATACCGTACATATCTCCTTAGTAACTAGAAGTTGCCAGGGTTTTTTGACTGGTCTCTAAGCCCATCTGACTGAGGCCTATTGTACAGTTCAGCTCTTTTCTAGGTTACATTACATGCACATACAGTTCTCATGGTTAATTATTTTATATAAGGTAGTTTTCCAGTACAGTCTATGACTGAATGATATTGACAGACCAGGGCCATTAAAGTATCTTGTCATACCATAGAAGTGTTTCACACAGCAGACTGTCTGACTAAGCTTTTAAGATAAAACATCCTGGCTGTTGCGTTACACACCTACTGTCGCTATTTGTCTCACCTTCTGCCACCTTCTGTTTTTTTTTTATTTAAATGAAACAATAACTCGCTTTAGTCTCCCAAAGATACACAGTTTTTGTGTCTTTTGAAGGTTTAGATAAGGAAATGCTTAAATATCACGGGCATCTACACAGAAATGAAAATGCATCATATTTAAGACTCTCCTGAAAGAGAGCAACCGTGGTTCCTTTACAGCTTGCGATAATTGCTCATCTTGTCTTCTGTTTATGTTGTTGAGCAGTTGATGTTGCTGCCAAGCATGAATGTATCTTCCTTTAAGGCATTTGATTTTTCCTATGAAAAAGAGCACAGGACAAATAATTTGCAGAAGAAATGCCAACACTGACCTTTTTTAAGGTTTGGTCAAGGAAACATTACATGACAGCGCCACTGATAATAAGATGTTGCAGGTTATTACTAAGGCTTCACATTTCATATATTTGAATGGATTTCAGTGCTGCTAATTAAACAGAGCTATCGATAGTAATGCTTTACTGTCTGATTCATCTTTCCATACAGTGGCTTTTTCTGTCTTTGGGGACTAAGCTTTTAGTCCCAACATGAGATTGATAGATATCTGCTCTTAAATGTTTGCATAGAGTGATTAAATTTGACTCCAGAATGAAACTGGAACAGCTGTGGTGATTGCTATCAAAAACTTGAAAAATCAACATTTCCAGCTGTACTTGTGATTACGAGTAGCATCCTAAACTCTGATGATAATCACGGCTAACGTAACCGGAGAACATAAGTGTTTTAATCTAATCACAATGCTGACCATTAGCTGAAACAAAAAAAAAGAGAAAATGTTGTGGTACAAGGACTAGACTAAAAATGAGTGAAAAAGCAGCCAGTGTCCAAAGACATACTTTGAAAGCCCTTCAGAAAACCTGGAGAACTACAGCTAAAGACCACTTTTAAAAAAATGACAAGAAAGTCTGGTTCCTTGGAAGCAAAATCTAAAGAAGTAATCATATGTAACTTTGTCACATATGATTTGTCTAATTCATAAATGTTTTAATCATACATTTGTTTTAGCCACTGTGATGAAGAAAGATGAAAAGCTAAGCTAAATTCCACTTTTCATTTAGTATCAGAGGAACTGTATTTACATTGATCGTGAGTGGCTATTGTCCTTTTTCCTGCACAAGCACCGTAAGAAACACAAGTGCCTGTCAGTGGGTGGGGCTTAAGAAAATGCTTTGAGTGTCATGTAGCAGTAAGCAAGCTGACAGCAGCTTTCTGCCGATGTGAAGGCTATTTATGACTTAAATGGATTACTGCTAGTAAAAATATAAATATCTAACTTAAGCTCTCTTCATTCTTCACATATGTATTCGTTGTGTATAGAAAGGTGAGTTGAAATGCCCAAGGATAAATATTTTTTTGCTTTGAGATATGGGTGTTGGACATGCCAGGTACTCTCATTAATAACTAAACTCTGACGAAATGTCTCTGATAAACAGGTTTTCCTTCTGTTTAAACTGTAACTCTAAAATCGTGCAATAAAACAATTTAAGAGTTGAATAAAGAAAAACAATGATAAGGAAGGAGGACACAGAGCCAGAAAGTGAAGTCAGTCGGTGTTCAGCATGCAGGAGGAGCATGGAAACATCTCATTGAGACTAATAAAAGAGTTAAGAAGATAAAGAATAAGAAACGCTGCTGCTTGCTACAGTATGACCAAAGATTAAACAATGAGTGAAGTTGCCCAATCCTCGTGGCACACCAATAAATCTCATATAGCTCTAGTGCCCTCTCGATGTATAATTCATCCAGTGTGTTCAATAGATTTCTCCTTTTTTGTGTTTGGTGTCCACCTCTAATACAAAATATATTAGTTCAACATGTCCACTGGGCTGCTGCAACCATTTTACTAAGGCTCAGGCATTTTTAAGAAAACATTCCAGAGGTTTAAGGGAGGGATGAGTAAGATTAGGTTCAGTTGTTGGTTGGTTTCCAGTAAATCCACTGGAACCTGTCAGCTACTTTACCGACTTAGCCTCTCAGGGCAACAGCCAATATTTGGGGCTTCCAGTTTAGCTGGGACATCCATGTAGGGGATTATAGATTCAGGTTCAAGACTTCCTGTTCCATTCAGTGTTCATCGTTTTTTCACGGATTTTGTTTAAATCAAACAAAATCCTACAGATTCTACATATTTATATGCCGATATCTGTTTATAGAGTGAAGTAAATCAGTGCATAAAGAGTTAAATCAGAAACACTTAATGGCAAGCTGGACTTCATGAAGTGCTACCAAACCTGCCAGCTATGACTTTCTACATCATTCCTTCTGAAATTACCAAAAGCCATAGGTGGACGCCGCTCACTCCTTCACAAATCGATCGATTTTGGTTCAGGCACCCTGTTTGATTTAGTATCCCTTACGCAATTACTGCTGACATCACAATCAAAACCTATAGCCCACCGTCTCTCCTTTTTGTCCACCTGCTTTTGTGCTCCTACTGCTGCTTTTATTCCACTACCTTAGCATGAAGGTTGAACCTTTACAGCCTCAAGGGACATGGATGAGTGACACATAATGCAGGAAGGAGCAGTGAATTGGTAGCACAGTAAGGCAGCAGCATTGTCTTGGCAGAGCTCTGGCCTCTCCCCAGGTGTCTTTGCCTTAGAAAATACCTGCTGCATTGTGTACCACTTTTATGGCACCTCTCCCATTAGAAATGAACTTTGCTCAGAAAGGCGGTGGGGTGATAATGATGTGTAGTTTGTGTGTGTTGGGTGTGTGTGTGTGTTGAGGAGGTGGGAGGGTATAGTTAGAGGGATATGAAGTTGTGTGGGGATTGAACAGGTTGTTAATAGTGACTGTAGTGTGGAGAGAAGAAAAACTGGGTTTCGTGTTACTTATACGAGAGAAAAACTTTTTAAGACCAAACAGCTTAATGAACATACAGTGTTTAACTAAAAAGTTATGATTACTATTTATTTATATTTCTCCCTTGGATCTCCATATTAATGAAAATGCTGGCTGGACAGTTTCATTTTTTCAGCCAAATCCGTTGGCCAGTGTGAAATCCAAAAGAGAAAGTAATTTGGATATTTTTCGGCAGGAGATAAAACACGAGGAGAAGAAAGATACAGGCGAAAAAGATGGAAGCGGGAGGATAGGGGAGGAGAGGATAGAGGGGTTTGACAGATGACCTGATTTCCGTGGTAAAGTAAGGTGACAACCAGCATGAGGTCATCTGTCACTTTCGCACAGACTGCTAATTTTAGAATATCATCCCCCTCATCTTTCTCCTTCGCCCCCCCTTCCCTGCCTGCCCCCTCCCCCCTCTGTGTGTCACACCATTTAGCACCAGCCACCGCACGCTTCCTTTGTCAGCCGTGATTCGGTGGTGGTTGAAGGGTGACACAATCAGCAGTACTGACTGTGTGTGCGCGTGTGCCTGTGTTTCTGTGTCTGCGTGGTAGACAGTCAGAAAGTGAGAGTGCTGCGCGCGTGTGTGCGAATGGATATGGTGTGCGTGGGGTGTGAACTTGCGACCGCTCGAAGTGGCCATTGTGGCACAGATTGTTTACATGCCTTATAGCTCATGTCATATTTTCCATAAAAATAATAAAGGCCAGTGCTTTTTTTCACACGGGCATGAATCAGCGAGAAGCAGTGCAGTCACTTCACAGACTGTGAACGTCTTCTGCTTTTGTTCTGTGTGCACGTGAATCGATGCAAAACAAGTGTGTGTGTGTGTGAAACTTTGACAGCGAATGCATGATTTGTTCCTTTCGTGAACTCCTTTCACTCCATTCTGATGTGCTTGATGTGTCATGCTAACAGATTTCTTTTTATACAGTATGCACTTTAAGTGCAGGGAATTATCTTCTAATGGCGTGCTGAGTCGCTACACAATTTTCAGAATCTGGAGCTTGAAAAAGACTATTTTGAGTGCATAATTTGAAAATCACCCAGTCAATAAAAAAAAAAAAAACAGCTTCACTTTTGAACAAGAAAAATATTTTCTAGCACAACAAAACAAGCTTAGAAACATTACCTTTAACATTACCTAAGTGCCTCAGATAATGTTAAAGGTGCTTGCTATGCTTTTCCAACTTGCTTTGAAGCAGTATTAAACAGATCATTGTCAGTTTCTGAGTTCAGCTTTTAGAAATGAATTTCTGTCTCCAAATGTCACTAAAGCTCTTCTATTTCCAGTTCCAAAATGTTAAAATTAAACACATTCAAAACCACCTGATTCCAAACAAGCCTCAGTAAGCGCCATCGGTGTCGCACGTCACTCACCGTGTGGCTTCGTATCGAACTGCTCTATCACGTGATTAATCTTTAATGTCAACTACTTATCCAGGCATTATGGCTTTTGGCAGCTGGCTGTTATGCAGATGGAACTGGGACACGCCCATTTCCTGACACGCAATCACTTAGCGTTTCCTTGACACCAATTTCCTTCTTCCTGCTTTCCCATTATTGGTTTTTATTTTCTGCCACAGGACGTTATAGGCTGCCAGAGATAGACACAGGGAAGACGCACACACGCACACAATCTCACGCGCGCAGGGATCAAATTCCGCAGCCCGTCCATCATCTGCTCTGAAGTGACATGTCTCAAATGTGCCCAAGTTGGCAGACCTTAATGCAATCTGTTGGGAAGTAAAAGTTACCAAGTTCACATTTTTTACCCCCTTTCCATCTGTCAGCCTTCACTTCTTAGCTCCAGTGATCTCTGTGAAAATTGATATCGGATAAAATTGCCAAAGCTAATGTGCTACATCTTGCTATATATTACATCTGCTTATAAATTACAAATGAATTTAGCTGATAAGTACATGTCTATATTCCATAGTGTTGAGTCTCCTCAAAGAAAAACAAATTACACATCCTTTTCCAGGACTGCGACGGCACTAAGTCAACATTAGTCCAAGGCTGTTTGCATTTAAAGGCACCACAATCACATGATCTTGTTATTTGCATCAGTAGACCTGCTTTCCTTACTCTACCTTGTGTTTGCAACATTGTCAAAGGATGTGGTTGATTTCAGCAGCACACTGTGAGGCAGTCTCTCCATAGCTGTGCTCTCTTTGCCTATGTGGGCTAATGCAATTTCTCAAAACCACAGAGTAACTGTCAGCTCTTGCTGCCTTGGCATTTGTTGCATGCTGCTGTGACAGTGAAGTATGAAGCCCTCACAACAGGCGTTGTTCAGTCCTCGTGTTAACAAGTATGCAGAGATGCTGGAGCTAAACGTACTGTCAGAGTGGGAGAACTGAGGTGGAGACTGTGAAAGCAAGAAAACGAGAAAAAAAACATCATTTTGAGTGAACGAGAAGAAATTAGGGAATAAGAAAAAGAAAAGAAGGCCCAGTTATGTAAGTGGCAGTAAAGCTGTAGTGATATCTTGGAGCACTTCCAGCTCTGTGGTGCACACCTCCCCGCATATTCACACACACCCACCCACATAGACCCACTCAGTGGATGGCTGTGGAGAGTAATGTCCTGTTTGTGTGCATGCTGTAGAAACCACAATGAGCTGTTTCTCTGGTCAGCTGACCGCAGCTGAGGGAGCTGAAGGAACAGTACAGGAAATACAGTCTGAAGTGGAGGACCAAAGGCTGACACAGGCCTTTGTAATTAAGTTCTCCTTTTTGGGCTCTTTTTCATTACCCCATTTAACTGCAGGGGTCATTAAACTTTTATCGTAATTCTCATCAGTCATGCCTAGCCATTATTTTCTTCTGTTCTACAGTTTTTCTTTTTGCACCGCGCCACATCATGTCCCATCGTTTCTCTTTTTAACGATTCCTTCGGATCCTTCCCGTATACTTTACAATTCTGTCTTCATCTCAGCCAGCCTTTTCTGTTAGAGGTCAAGGAGTCCGTTTAGCTACTCTTACCTAACTTGCATTCATACTGCTTTTATTCTCCGCTCACCCTGCCAGTTTCAGGTTATGAGTCCATCCCCTTGCTCTGATCTTTCCTTCCATACTTATGCCATTTAAAGTGGCTTATAATAAATGAGGAGGAAGGTTCTTCTCTGACTCTTTATTAATCTGGTTGAGTTTAGATAATCTGCTTTGTCTCTGTGTGCTCATTTAAAAGGCGAGCTTAAATTACTCCGTTGATTTACAATCCAAGTAAGTTGTTTAGTACAACCACCTCTTCCTGACCTGACATGACAGTGAAGATTCAATGCTAATCACTGATATTTTGCAATATCAGTGATATTTTGCAGTATCACTGATATTGCAAAAACCTTAATCAAGAGTCATCATATGTTGTCACTGAGAAGTTACATTATGCTTTCTTATAATATTCATA
The DNA here is from genome assembly GCA_015106755.1 of Etia nguti. Lineage (NCBI taxonomy): Eukaryota > Metazoa > Chordata > Actinopteri > Cichliformes > Cichlidae > Etia > Etia nguti. The sequence goes on along the minus strand of VUQG01001858.1, from coordinate 47,468 downwards.
CAGTAAAAATCTGGAAGATTTCCACAATAAAGGTTTTCAAACACTACAGATGACAGTGAATCATGTACAAAAGCATTTATGGCATTTTATAAATAAGAATTTATTTATAAAGACTAGTATTTTTATGGGGCAACATGCCCCGTTGTTAATAGTGTGCTGTGCTGCAATGTCCATGTAGTATTTGTGTCCTAATAATGGCTTTAAGAGGATTCAGTATGAAGTAAGAGACAGTGTAAGGAGTTTTATGTAGAAGTCTAAAACAGTTATAGAGGTTGATGATCCAGTCAGAAGATCATAATGCAGTCTCATTGGTCAAAATCTTGACACATGATTTAATGGATAATTGTGCATTTAGCTGCCTGGACACTAAGTCTGCAGCTTGACTCTGACCTTACATGACTGCTGGTTTGATGCTTCTTGGTTGGTCCACCGTCCCCCACTCTTCAACCCCGTTTATGAGTTCTGTTTAAAATTGTGTCACCACTGTGACAGGCAACAAAGAAAGGCAGTCAGAGGCTAGGCCTTCAGCATATACAAAATCCATCATATTTGGAACACTAACATTTATTTATGAGGGTATATATGTAAGCATTTTATTTTGAAAATGTTTTGTTTTGCTTTTCCGTGATATCTCCTGTAAGTCATTCATCAAACTCCTAATCATTCTTCTTGGACTGCACAAGGTTGAGATCTCATTCATGTGCTGTTACTAAAGATGCACCCATTGAGTGGCCATGGACCAAAATTGGTTAGTTTTCAAGTGTGCTTGGCTCTAACTGATGAGCGGTACAGTCTCGCAAGCCAGCCCGTGTCATGCACTCACGCGGCACTTAACAATAACAATAAAATAAATAATAACAATGAAAAATAACAATAATTTAACAATAAACCTGATCAGACACTTAAATCGCTTTCACCAAGCTAAACTTCGACATTTTAAAGAAGCTAAAGCTATCCAGAGCTCAGACCTAGCCACAAGGCAGCAGCTTTGGTATGAGCCTCGGTATGAGCAATGAAAAGACCAGAGGAGTTACAGTAAATTATGGAAACAAAGAATGAAAAGAAAAGAGAGCATTTAATTATTTGTACCTCTTTGTAGTAGTGGAGCATTTTATTTTGAGAGCTGTTTAACTGAGAGAAGATTCTGTGACTTAATGTTAAGTTGAATCATTTCTTTATTATTAAAATAATATCTTGTATTTAAGAAAAGTATTTGTAGTTCTTTGACAGAAAATCTGCAAAAATCGGGATTGGCAGATCACGCTTTCAAGAAAATTCCAATCAGTACATCTCTAGCTGTTACCCCAAGCTCAGAAGACCTAGCACTCCTAATGGACCCCCAATTACATGCAGAAAAAAAGTTGAACTAAAAAAGCTACATATTTACATTTTTCATAAACTTTTGAGCCTTTGTTTTATTTTATTGCAGTAGAAGTCTCTTTATCCGTTTTCAATTTGTGTTTGAAAAAGGTTAAAAAAAATCCCCCCTCCCATCCCAGCCTGAAGCAGTCAACCGACTTGATAAAGGTTGTGAGATGAATCAGGCTGTCTGCCACCACACCCAATAATCTCCTGTGATTATTTATAGCCTCTGCAATGCTAGACCCCTGGAAGGATGGAGAGTTTTAAACCATTGTGCAACAGTGGATGAGCTTCTCTGTAGACGGGTGTTATTGTACGTGTGTTCGTTCATGTATTCAGCCTGCGCCTTTGGGTCTGTGCTGTTATATTTGGTTCTGGTTTAGCTTGGATAAAACTAACACACAATAGTGTTAGAAGTTAAAAAAGACAAAGATCACTAGAATAAAATTTATACTCTTCCCATGACTAATATAAGGCTTTGTACAGTGCATTAGTCTAGACTACAGTGTAGAGCAGTTAAATGTTAGGCTGGCTCATCATTCCCGCGAGTGGGAATGCATCATCTCTTAAGGTAGTGGGGTTTACACATGGTGGGCAAATTACTAACTGTGTGCATACAGGCAGACTGCACACACAAACACACCCACACACACAAGCACAAGTCTGCATGCGCTTCATAGCAACTCCCATGAAATGAGAGTTATTCACGTGTCTAACTACAGCTTAGTTTAGACAGTGGGACTTTTAAATGTATCATTATCAAGTCTAAACTCATAGAAACACACCTGCGAGTTATTTTGTGTTCTGGCTTTATCTGTGACAAATGAAGCGCTGTCATGCACTCTTCAGGTGTTGGAAGTGATGAAGTCCCAGAATGCTGAGACTAAAAAAAAGCAAAACTATTTCTCTAAAATAGTGTCATAGTGTTTTCCATTTATTAGCCTGATCTGTCACTTTGTAAAATTTATATCTTAGAGCAGTACCCGGAGCTGCGGGGACATTATCAGAGATCGATGTATTTAGCTCCATCTGGTGCCGTAATTCAGCTGGAAAAGATCCACACTGTATGAAGCATCGGCAGCGCTGCCTGTGAAGATCCGAGTAATGGCAGACACGTCGATGCTTCCTCCTAGCTTCCCATCTCAAGGTTCATCTGTGTTGCTGAAATTTTTGCCATTAAATTAGTCGTGGGGAGTTAGTTTCCTTTAGTACTCAGGGAAATATATTGGGCATATTTTTCACAAGTACATCCATAATTGAGGTATGTTATAGTTAAAAGTCATAGCAGTTACTCCATTCATGCTGTTGAAAAGCCTGCAACAGTGAGGGGGCCACTTTGTTGGTGGCATGGTTGTTTATAATCACGCTGTGTTCTGCTGGATAACTAATTGTAATGCCAGAGTCGTGGCATTTCCATGAAATAACAAAGAGTTAAATATTTTCTTCACTTTAATTCTGTAATTTTCTTCAAGGAATTGCCAGCTCACAAATTCGTCTTTTCCTGAGAAACAACTCACTGTATTTTTTATATTCTCGTAGGCACATACTAAAAAAATTCCCTGTTGTTTTCAGTGCAGGCAAAGCATTTAGCTCAGATGCTACTGTTGCTTTTTTCTTCTTTGAATCCTGTAGTTCTTGTTCATGTGCACAATAGCTCAATTAGCTCATCCAGCCTTTTTTTGTGCGGCTGTTTTAAAAGAGTTTTCCCCCCTAATTTGAACCTCTTCCTATCACATGTAATTAGGGATCTGTGAGAGTTGATTAGGTGCTTTTAGACCGTCTGCCATTGACTTCTCACAGTCTGACCTCACAATTGCAGGTTGGATTTCAACCTCAAGACACTGGCTAAAGGAGTTTTGTGTGTATGAGTTTAGCCGTTTGCAGATCCACAGCACTACAAAGGCATTATATTCATTTCTGTCTTACTCAGTGTGGCATTTGCCTTACTGCACTTTTCCAACTGCTTCTTGGCTATAATTGCACAAAACACACACAAGCTGACTAATTAGATGGGCAGATGAATAGGAAGTCCTGTTGCTTATACATCTCCCACCCCGGCACACTGTTAATAATAACTCGGCACCAAAAGTGAACATGGTACCAAAGAGGAATATGATTCTAAATTAATATTGACGGCTGAGAACAAAATAAAGACATTAAGAGCAGATCCCAGCATTATTACTCTGAGTACTTTCCTAGCGGGGTTGGAAAAGGGAGTGCAGTGTACTCAGTGTAGTTTAGAAGTCATACTGAAATGCACTATAAATAATATATATGCATATGGTATAATAGATATGAATAAAACAGGAGTGCAGCTGCAGGAATTTATTGCAGTGATCAGGAATAGACCATTCTTACACACTAATCCTTATCTAACATTATGCATATGAAACCGAGAAGGAAAAAGTGACTTTAAAATGACAGATTAATCTTTATTAAAATGTTCTTCTTGCCCTTTGCAACTGTGTTTTTTTTCTTTCGCCATTTTTTTCTGTATTAATGCCCTGATTTTCGTCTGTGGGGTACAATTACACTTAAACAGTTTAAACATCTCATTGTGTAGTGACATTTTTAGCACCTTAGAAGTGCATTTTCCTGTAACACATACATGTCCTATAGATGCAGGAGTGTACCTGTGTGTCACTCTGCTGAGGTGCCGTCCATTATGGAGGTTTAAATGTCAGTGCGCAGCAGTGAACTATTGATGCGGATAAAAATTGATTCCTTTATCATAAAGACTAAAGATGCATGTCAATAGAATCCTAAAAAGATGAATTGACTGTGTCTTCACAGATGTTTTTTTTGGTTCCTTGATCTCATTGACATTTGTAGAATTAACCAAAGCTTCTTCTTGGATCTGGTTTCAGACGTGTTTCGAGGCTGGATAGGTAGGAGAATGCAGAGCGGATGGTTAGAAAAATATTGTGTTCTTCAATGTCAGGTTCTGCACAACAATGCATTAGCAAACCAGAGGGCTAAAAGTGGTTAAAAATGGTATTTGCGTTGGTTTAATGCTAATCTAAGCCTGGATGAAAATATGCCATCCATGGGTCCTTATTAAAAACATCCTCTAAAGTTTTGTTATGTATAATGAAAGATTTTGACCAACTGAAAGGGCTTTGTTGACATTAAGTTTAGGCTATTGTTTCAGCCAAATACTAGTTCCTAATGACCAAATTATAGACTTTTAAAATCAACTTTTCTAAAGGAAATCCTGCTTCCTTTGTGAAACTTTTTCACCCCTCAAAGCCATGTCTTGAAAAATGACAACAAACATGTCGTTTTTATTAATAAAACAAGCTTGCTTACTGCAACTAGAGGTGTCAGCTACTGCCTGCCAGGGTTTGTTTTCTTTGCCGTGTAGAGAGTTTAAAGGCCATTCTTCGGATTAGCCCTATCAAAATCCCATTAAGAGCCTACCCTATCGATTACTTCAAATCTCAGCCAGGGCAGGACTTCATGTGAGATCACTCACTGTCACCAGGATGCATTGTCTGATTTGAAGTAGTCACCCAGAAGCATTTTGATTTGGTTATTAAGGACCCAGAAATTCCAGCATAATGAACAAGTAAGTGTCGAACAATTAACGAATTTTTTTGCACTACAAAAAACAGAAACTTTGTACATTTCTCAGAATGTTTCATTGTCTTTTAACTGCCTACAAGTGCTTGGTCGTTTGAGCCTCAATGCAGAGCTTGTAAGATGCTGACGTCTGAGCTATTTGATATCTGTAAATCACCCTAAACCCTGTGGGGATTCCTGTGGGAACCACAACAAACATCCGTGTGAGATCCAAGTAAGAATAACTGGATGGAACGTGATTATAAACTGAAAATATGTGTCATGTTCTACCTCCAAATGATATCTCCACAGTATTGACTATGTAACAAGATACTTTTGAGGTGTGTGGAATCTCTTACAATATTAATAAAAGTATGTTTTTTCCAGCTGGTTAACCGTTAAGGAATATAGCCTTATATAATTCACCTCTTACAGTTGAGAATAACTGTTGGAGTATAGAATCAGCGTCTTCCAAATATCAGATGGTACAAACAAAATGCTGCATATGCTTGGCAGTCCAGTGGAAAAAGTGTCTAAATAAATCCAGCTGAGTCTATCTTTGTGTTAGCTCAGGGCTTGGAGCAGGAAGCAGGGCCCAACTCTCTGACTCTACTGGGAGGAGAGCTAGGTTGTTATAAGATCCTCCTCTGGAGAAGAACTGCAGGAATTTGTGTTTAAATTGGCATCTCTTGGTCTGCTTTGAGCCTGTGTGAGCCATTTGAGCCACACAGGAACAGGGCTCTGCATAAAGAGGTTCTCACTTTGATTTTATTATGGGTTAAACTGAAGGAATTGTTTTTTTCTATAGTGACTTTGCAGTTCTAGAAAGAGTGTTTGTGTGTGTTTATGTGTGTGTGTGGTTGTGGGTGGGGGTCATGCTCCAAAAAACCACCGTTTTATAATCTTTGGTCCCTGATTAAAAAGGAGTAAAATGCACTTCAGAACCGATGAAATTGTCCTTTAATTTGTGTAAAGAAGAAGCGAACAGTTTGCAGCCCTGTACTTAATTTTTATTCCTCAGTAGGATGCTTCTGGATTTGCGTGAAGCACTTTTAGTTGTTAGGCTCACTGGTTCAGTCCTGATTTTCAAGGCCAGCAAAGTGCATTCTGAACTTTTTCCAAAGTTTTAATTGTGCCTCAGAGAAAATAGAACAGCAACCAGTTCTGTTACATATACATTTAAATGTAACTATACACTTGCAAATCGTGCATATTTTTACACTAATTTGCTGTTCAAGATAATTCTTTTCTTTGTTATTCTTCCTTGCAAACCATTATCAGTACTGAGTGATTTATTTTAAAACACAAAGCATTGCTCTTCAAAACGAACTAGCCATGTGTGAAAAGACTTTCTTTACCTCAAAGGAGTCAGTCAGGCATTTATCAAAGGCCAGTTAGCAGAGAACAGTAGCAACTTGAGAAGAATCCTAAGTATGTCTTACATACACAAACACACACAGACGCACACGCATGTACAAGCACACACGCACAGATTGTGGCACAACTGTAAGTGACAGAAATGCTGCTGAACTGAAATGACTGCACATAGCTACCATAAACCTTCAGCTTGTTTACGTCATCATTTGATAATGTTTTCCTGCTGTGTTGATAGACCTTATCCTCTTTGTGATAACATCTCTGATCACATATATAT
>VUQG01001858.1:29471-40871 GCA_015106755.1 Etia nguti | reverse complement strand
GGGCCATGCTGGAAATTTTTAAAAGGAAATGCAAAACTTGTTCACTGGATTAAACAACTTGTGAGTTCTGGTAATAAGCCGGAAGGTTCCTCTCCTCTTTAGTCTGAAGGATTCGATGTCCATATTTTCCAAGACGAATTTAAAATTTCTATTTTTCTGACCGGAGAACAGTTTCCACTTTGCCACAGTCCATTTTCAATGGTAGATACCGGGCTCATGTTCACATATAGAGCTTTAACCTGTGTTTGTGGCTGGAATGGAAAACTGTGTTCGCTGACAGTGATTTCTGTTCTGGAGTTGTTCCTGAGCCAATGCAATGATTTCCGTGCCTGAAGATCATTGACATTTAATACTGAGTTTCAGTTGGGTTGTAGTGTGAAATAAACATGCATTTATTAGATTAGCAAATAACTGCATTCTGCTTTTATTTATATTTCATAGCTTATCCCAACTTTTTTGGAATTAGGGTCGTACCTAATGATTGTATAATAGTAAGTGCTGTGAGTTAAGTAAGACACAAACATGCAAATATGCATATATTACATACGATAGGTACAGTATTTGTAATATATAATGTAAATTTTGTGTTTTATAGTCTAACTTAATTTATGACATCCTAATTTGTGTTTTTACTGTACGAAAATGTCCAAAAAATGCTCATTGCTCTTAAAATGTAATGTTTTAAAGAAATCACTTAAAGTGCTTTACGCATGAAGCAGTCAGTTTAAAATCGTCCATGAAAGGACTTGTAGCTCCAGGGTGAACTCTGACCTTACACCCTCATTAAGTTTCGTATGAAACAACACTGATGATCATTAGGGCAGTGCCCTGTTTACATTTAAACTATATAACCACAATATTGGCCTCTATCAACTGTGTGTGAAGTGTAAATATCACAGGGATGCTGGAACAGGTTTGGCCAAAGAGTGCACTAGGTTTAGGGATCAATGTTTGCATGAGTTTTGTTTCCTTGTAATGCTTTGTGACTACACCAGCAGCAGCTGTGTAATGAGAACAAACTACAGTTTTATTTGACCTCTTTTATTTACATCCTTGAGTGGCATTTCCCATCTGTTTGATAAATGTTATCAAACGCGTATCTTCCAAATTTAGGTATTGATTACTTTTCACAGCAACATTTAATGGAGCCTTTGAATGAGCGGGGACCTGTGTGTGAAGGACAGCATTAGATGCAATCAGAAGAGGGTTTTGTAATACGCTTTTGTAAATGGCTTGTACAATACAACCTCCTACTCTTTGCTTAAGAATTGAGTATTTTCAAAAGCTATTACTTAATAGGCTTTTCTTAAGAAAAGGGTAATCAAGCTATATTCCACTGCTGCTGCTGTTGGTCAGGTCAAGGCTGTCTGAAATGATTGGTTTTATAAAAGATGCTACTGTTCCATAGTATGCAGTAATATGTGGGTTTATTGGGAGCTGAACTAAAATCTTCCACCGTGCATTTAACTTACCTTGTAGACATTAATCATTCTTCTTAACCACTTATCAGATTCACTGTTTTTGGGAAGTGGAGCTTATCCCACCTTTTATTGGGTAAGAGGTAGTGTACATCCTGGACAGGCTGCCACTCTGTCAGACTAACAGACAGAGACAGATAAGCTTGTACACTCTCATTCACACCTACAGCTAATTTAAAATCACTGGTGGACTTAACAAGCATGTCTTGGCGCTGTGGGAAAAGAGCTGGAGCACACAAGGAAAACCCACACAGGCACAAAAAGTTTTAGCTGTCGTGTAAAGAGATGCACTGATATCACGACATCCATGGATATTCTCCGTGTCGACTATGTAAGACAGCATTTGCTGTTGTAAGTTATTTAAGATGTTTACCAGTTGCATCAATTTTACATTGGCTAGATGTGCAAAACTGCATGACGATGAGCTAAAAACTTTAAAACAGATTTGTTATTTGATTCATTTCCCTTTTGTGCCCCAGTAACAAAAGGGAAGTGGGTCACAGCGCTGAAATAAATTGACTGTCAGCCAAATTATCAGTGGTTTACAGGCATATTACATTTCTATTAACCCAGAATTTTACAATCGGTGGATCTTTAGTAGTGTGCTACTTTTCGTTTTCAGTCCTATTTGTAGTTATTTTGCAATATTTACATGAAACAGCAAGAAAAGGGTAGGAACCTGTCTGTGAGAACTTCATAATTTACCTGTATTTCACTGACAGCCAGCCAGTAAAGTATTCAATTAGAACTCAAAGGTCAAAACCGAGTAAGATAAAATATGCAAGTATTCACTGATGCTGCCATAAATTCACATTAAATGCAATTTTCTTTGCTGTACAAAGCAGTACAAGGTTTATTGATTTATCAGGTAATTGCTGTTTCCTGGTGTTCAGTGCATGACATTAAAGAGAATTAGAAAGGGATTTTAATCAGTGTCACTAATCTACAGTAGCTCTTTTTAAAAGGTAGAAAGATTGGGGTCCAAGTCTAATCAGGGGTAAAACACTTAAAGTCTGTGTTAATATTTTATATTACCTTTCATGCTGTCACTTCACTTGAGTAGCTATCCATTCTCCTCTGATGCATCTGCTATGCCTTGTATGACAGTGATGCACAATGCTGCCAATTGTAATACAGACAGCTTAAAGTTAGGATGATAGTGATAGTGTTGATGATGAGGCAGCCACTTGAGTGTTGTTGACGTTTAACATCACTTTATCATCCACACTGCAGTAGCTGTTTCGACCGCCAATACTTCAGATAGAGAGTTTATTCATATCAACGTGTGACTACCTAATTACTGTCGTCAGAAAATTTTAAATGAAGGTATTATCACAAGTGTGTAGAGGTGGCAAGAAGTCAAAATGAACAAAAGTGTACACCCCCACCCCCAAAAGAACCCCCCAGTTATTTAGGGTATTATCTTATCTTTAGTATTAACACAATGTCATTTCATTTTAGGGTTATGGTTATGGTTAGACATGGACATATGTCACAACAGCCTTTTTAAAGTAACTCCGAGGTCCTTTTTGAACATAAAATTGTGACTTTGAAAGCATGACCCATTTTTCTGCTGGGATTCTATTACATAGATGTATTAGTTTTGAAGTATAGTGATACCGTGCTATCCTTTAGTTGTTGTGCCGTGTTAGGATCAGTCTTCTAGTAGGTACTAGAAGGCTCTGACTCATTGAAAACAAATATCTATAAGTACAGTTCTTCTTTTCTTTGTTTGTTTGTTTCTATTTGTAGCAAATAATGCAATCCTAGAATTTCCGCTATCACACCTATCCATGTGGTAACACGGTTTATTCTGTTCCACGCTCACTAGAATAAAATATTGCTGGCAGAAACACTGTATGTTTGGGAATTATTTTTAGGTGAAAATATATAAGTTCCTGCCAGTTTGGATTAAGCCTTGTATAAACTAGCACTGAGTAATTTATTTCCTTGGTGTTTCATTACTCTGGATGAACAAGAGACAATATTTGTCAGCTGTACTTCCTTACCCATTACATAATGCCTATTGCTCCCTGTGAGACCTCTCTATTCTCGAGGGGCAACATTATGGAGGCATATTGCTCAGTGGTTTAGCCAGACAACGAATTGTCAAACTGAGAGGAAAGGTGTGTATAATTATATCACACCTGTGAGTAAAATCTCAATCCAACTCAATTTCATCTATAACGTTTGGTCTTTTTCAGGTGTAAATTGTTCCTTTTTAATGATAAATCTGATTCATCGTCACAGAGTTATTGTTCAGTGAAAGTAGTTCTGCTGTTCCAAATGAGAAAAAAATGTTAAAGAATAGAAATAATAAATCCTTCCCAGTCTAGGAAGAGAGGCCTTTGTCAAGGCCACCAGTGGGCTGCATGGCCTCCTGATAATTAGATCTAAAAGCTCCGGGTTACTTTGTTTTTGCAAGGTGCCTTGGAATTAAATCGCATCCACACAGCCAAAACCCAGTGAATTAAATCATTGCCTCCTTCTTATTTCCTGCCTGCATTCACGAAAACTTCAGGAAATTGCTACTATGAACTTGTGACCTGAGAACGAATTGGAATAAATTGATTTTCCAGAGTGGGAATAGGAGCATATCTCAGCTATGTTATCTTTTGGGAAAAAAGTATTGATTTAAAAACCCCTATTACACTGGGAAATGAACACTCCTTTCCAGAGAGTGAGGAAATTTTTAGGTCAGAGGAAGACAAAACTCTAACAAATGCCATTAAATCATCACAACTGAGCTGCTTTTTTGATTTAGCCCATGAGATCTTACATCGTGCAGGATATAGAAAAGTCTCACGTGGCAAACCTTCACGTAACCAACTGTTTGATCCTTAATTGCTTAATAATAAATTGACCCTCCTAGAGGTTGCTGTTTTAATCTCAATATTTAGCAGCTTTACTTATTGCAGTGTTATATAGTCCTATAAAGTTGTTGGCAGTTTGGACTGCCCTTTTATAAAGACTTTGCATCATTTATCCCCTCTACTTACTGACCCACTTACATAATGCTTATCCATCCCCATGAGACCTTTTAGTTACTTTTAGTAACTATCAAGTAACTATCTTGGTGCCCTAATGGAGACAAGCTGCAACAGTGGCAATCAGAGATGATGTATGTGATAAACCTCTAAGTGTTGCTTCAGAGAAATGCCACTGGGAAAACTGATCAGAAGCAGCTCCGCTCTAATGAGAGCACCAGATGATTCTGAGTTTCGATGTTGTTAATCTTTGCCTCGTTTCTTTTTTTTTTTCTCCTTTGCCTCGTTTCTGCTAAACTAATTGCCTGCCACCTCTGTTGCTCAAGTTTACACCATCGCCTTTTTCCTTCCCTTCATGTCGACATACAAGCCCCATTATACAAATCTCAGAAAAAAGAAATTGGTTTGTATGTTGCAGACAACAACTTTCTTTGCGAGGAATAAAAAAATGGCCAGTTCGATCCAAACAATTTAACTTAAACATGTTTACTGATGTAGGAATCTGAAAAACTGATGATGCATCACTGGAGTGCCAAAATAAAGTGGGCGAAAACTACCAGCACATATGTTTTGCATTTTCTTTATTGCACAAGTCATAATTAAACACAAGAAGAAGAAGAAGTGAAATGATGAAATGCATGCAAAGTATGCAATGCTGATGCAGAGGAACTCATTGCTCTGGTAACTTTCTAATGTGTTCAGTGTTTTTGAAAGAGTGCCTTTTAACTCAAGCTGTAATGTTATGTTAATCCTAAACCAGTAGTTTTGGTGCCTGAACCAAACAACAGAGGAGAACAGGAGTAAACCGCAACGGGAATTCAAACTTTAAAAATGGTGCTGTAGGAATTGAAACACTATTTAAAAGAATTTTTCAAAATCTTTTTTTTAGAAGAATTTGTGTTTTTGCCACCAGCTGCCCTCATTTTAGATGATATGGTCATTTAGGTGGGGGACTTGATAACTACAACATAACGTCTTTCAATATAAATATACTACGTTATGAGTTAAATATGCTCAGCAACAGGATCAGCACTTATTTTGAATAAACAGACCAAAGAAAATCTGGCAGTTGCAGTTTGGTGATGAATGCTGGCTGCTGAAAGAACAAACAAACTACAACCTTTAAAGAAACTCCAGCGTTACTGGAAGAACAAAACACAAGACTGGGTTTGGGAGTAGTTGCTGTAACATTCTGTCGCCATTTAGTGTTCATAGCGTGAACTTAAGGGACTCGGTCCTATCAGCTATTTACCTCAGGATGAATTATGGAGGTACAAAATCAATGACCTGTTTGATTTGTGGGTTGGCTGTGGTGTGAGTTATGGGTCATGGTTTCATGTTGGCTATTGACCGTACTGACTGATAGCTCCTAGGAGACATGAAGGGGCAGAAGGTGTCAAGTTGTGGTAGTGTGATGTATCTATGTGCGGGCAGCTGTATTGATTTGCCATTATTAAAGCACATGTGAATACCAGCATGTTTGCAGCATAACACTTTCTTTATTGTTTAGTACAGTGTATATAGAAAAAATGTAGTAGAGAAAGTGATTTGTGACCATATTACTTTAACTAAAACCAGTTTTACCTGGTATCCAGGCAAAACTCCAAACAAAACTCTTGGTATTGACACAAGCAGTATCTGTGACTCTGTTTGATTTGGGTGTCTGCCACCCACATTCCAAATATCGACAAATAAAATAACATATGAAATGTAATGACAGATATGATGACTGACAGTGACAATCCAGAATGTCAGAAGGTTTTCTATCTTACAAGCAGACAAGTTGAAATTCTGTGTGTGCATAAAACACAGAAATAGTTTAGCAAGTCTTAGTGGTACTATTATTTTTACGAGTTTTATTTCAAGTAATTTGATAAAAACATTGTATTAACTGTTCAGGAATTACAGCCATTTTTATACATAGCCCCAGTTTTCGGAGGCTCAAAGTTAATTGAACAATCAACTGACAAGCATTTGCATTGCCTGGTGAGGCCTGTTTACTTCTTATTTCATGACATACTAGGTAGATAAAACATTTGGAGTTGGTTGCAAGTGTTAAACTTGCATTTCACATCTTTTTATTGGAACTCTCAATATAGATGTCTAAAGAGATGTCAATGAAAATGAAGGAGACCATCATTAGGATGAAAAACAAACAAACAAATAAATGTACGGGAGAACCAAGATCCGAATGTTCCCGAGGAGGTAGGCATATCATTGTCAAAGTCTACAATCAGGAAAGGACTTGAGAGTTTCTGATGGCAGTCGCTGAAGGCAAAACTGAAAGTTGCTGCTGAAATAAGCAGCAGCTTCAGTGAAGACCTCACGGAGCATCACAAGGGAAGAAACACAGTATTTGGTGATGATGACTTCTTGACTTAAGGCATTTGCAGTGAAGCAATCATTCTATTTAAACTGATGTTGATTTCTTGTATTATGAGTCTCTGAAAATGAAGGATTATGCATAAAAGTGGCTGTAAGTCCTAAACAGTTAATGCAATACTGTTGTTATCCCCTTAAAATAAAGCTTAAAGTGTGCAGTTAAAAACCTCCTGGGGTGGTGTACAGATGTATTCTTAGCTATGGGGATGATCACAGCTCATTTTTAACACCCAGTCATGTGTTCCTTGTTCCTGGGTAGAGCTGTTTGACAGGGATGTAGTTAAATAACGAGAGGTGAGAGGTAGGTTTGCATGAGTGAAAGATACGACCTGATTCCATTTACTTTGCTGAACGGCTGAAAGATTAAAAAAGTGAAACTGAAAAACAGGCGATGACTCTGAAAATGCATCACATCATTGATTTCTCATAAATCACTAATGGAGTCTGCTCAGGGATTTTCAGCGCGAAGTGAAAACTATTGAAACCCACCAATTCAGATGCTTTTATCTTATTCTGTAAGCAGTAGCCTTGAAAACTTTAAGTACTAGGAAGAAAAGGAGGGGCTCTCTTGCGTTTAGAAAGGAGCGAGAAGCAGAAATAAAATTTATCTAGACACATTTATTTTTAACAAGGGGCATCCTCGACATGTATTGACATAATATGCAGTTTTTGTCAATTGTGCTAGCCAGTTTGCACTATTAGACCCTCCCCAACCTGTCTCATTTTTCTGTTTCCCAATTTCTAAGCACCAGTAACAGGCGCCGCTCTCCACGTTGAGTCGGTTGCTTACTTGGCTGCGTACTACAGTGCACTCAGTGACCTGGCGTTTATACAGAGAGAGTGACTCTGACAGCGTGTAGGCAGATATATTCAAGTGTGTGAGTCTGGATGTGTATTCTGTGGATACATGTTAAACAGTTTTGTCAGCCTGTGAATCTGTTTGCCTTCGGTGTGCTTCATGTGCATATTATAGAGTGTGAGTGTTTGTACGTGGTGTCTGCCTTAGCTCCGGTCAATTCAGTGAGGAGGTGGCACTGTACTGTCCAATAAGAGCAGTCAGCCTGCAGGCAGGATTGGCCATCTGGACACATGATAGGGAGCCTAGCCCAGACATCAGTCTTTCTTCAATCCCTCTTAGTATTTTCTGAGCTCTGTCTCTCTCTGCTGCCTATATATCCATTGATAATAAAACACTATTTTAACGTCCCCCTTTCTCTTCTTTTTATCTCTCTCCCCATCTCTCTGTTTGTTTTTTCTCCACCCCCCTCAACCTCTCCCTTTATTCCAACTCTCCTCATTCTGTTTTCTTCTCCTACAGTTTGCTGTTTTGTGGTCCACAAGAGGTGCCATGAATTTGTCACGTTCTCCTGCCCGGGGGCAGATAAGGGGCCCGATACAGACGTAAGTAACCAAAGCCCAGCTGTTGCCTCTTACATCTTTGTTGATGAGGAAGTGCTTTTCTTGTCATTAAACTGAAGTACGTGGCACAAATGTGCAGTTGCACCAACCAGACCTCGCTCTTTCCCGAACAGTGTCGCTCTTTGACAGCTGTAGTGCTTCCATGTTTCCTTATCGTATTATGAAGCAGCAGTCTGTAAAGGGGGAAATGAAAAATGAAACTGGCATTTCTTCTGACAAGTATCACTTTCCAAGCATCTTGAGCTCCAAAGATGCTCCAGATGTTTAAAAATTAAATAAAATCCTGCCTTCTATAGAGTATTGTTGATGGCCGCATATATAAATATTGATCTCAGCAATATGGTGATTATGGTGGCAAATTGTGGAGACTGATTATACATGTCTTAGTGGAGAGATGAAAAGCTGTTCTAGTGCCTCTTCTAGTATCTGCCCATTTCCCAGGGAGAGAAATGAACTCAAAACATGCCAGGAGAATGGCCCCCACAGCACACCAGAACCACTGGATTCCCTCAGGATAAAGGGTTTGTTTATTTCCTTGAATGTGTCACCATCCTTCATATAGTTTGCATTAATAAACTAATCTTATGGTTATCTGAAGAAGCCCATTCAAATTTTAAGTTCCGTTGACTCAGTACTGAATCACTACAACAGCAGGTGGCAAACTCAATTCATTCATTCTTTGTGTTGCCGTTGAATAACTGGTTGCCACCTTTAGTGAAAGTGACTGAAATATTTCTCTAAGTGATTTTCTCTCCTGAAACCCTTAAGGGAAACTTGACTTTATTGTCTCTCTGAAATAGTGCTGTGTACCAGATTTGATGCTTTTATGGCATCAGCTGATTTGCACCAGTATTTAAAAATGAATTGCCCCACCAGCATTACCCCAATGAATCTCATCAGTGTCAGTGAGGCAGTAAGGTTTGTCTAAGCTAACCTTACATTCAGCAGATTGTTGGAAACATTACTCAGAGATTTTGCTCCACTTTGATATGACAGCATAACACAGTTGCTGCAGATTTGTTGGCTGCACATCCATAATTTGAACCTCCTGTTCCACCACATGCCAACGGGGCTCTTTTGGATTGAGATTTGTTGACTGTGCAGGCCAGATGAGCACAGCAATATCATTGTCATGTTTCAGAAACCAGTTTGTGATGATTTGAGCTTTGTGACATGGCACGTTATATTGCTGGAAGCACCCATCAGAAAATGAACACACTCTGGTCATAAAAGGATGGAGGTGATCACCAACAGTAAGACTGTGGTGTGTAAACAATGCTCAGGTGGTGCTGAGGGGCTCAGAGTGTTTCGAGAAAATATGCCCAAGACCATTACACCAGCAGCAGCAGCAGCCTGAATTATTTATACAAGGCATAATGCTGTCATGTTGCTTATGCCAAATTCTGACCCTACCACCTACCTGTCACAGCAGAAATCGAGACTCATCAGACCAGGCAACATTCTTCCAATCTTCTGTTGTCCTACTTTGGTCAGCTTGTGCAACTTGTAGCCTCAGTTTCCTGTTCTAAGCTGATAGGAGTGGCTCTCAGTGTGGTCCTTTACTGCTGACACAAACAAGCCATTTTCACCCAGAGAACTGCCGCTCACTGGATATTTTTCTCTTTTCCTCACCATTCTCTGTAAATCCTAGAGATGGTTGTGTGGGGAAAAACCCAACAGATCAGCAGTTTCTGAACAGACCAGCCTGAAGCCAACAGCCATGGGAAGTTCAGAGTCATTTAAATCACCTTTGTTTCCCAATTTTATTCATGGACCATGTTTGCATGGCTAAATGCAGATGAGTTGCTGCTATCTGATTTAGCTTTCGGAGTTTATATGGAAAGTTGACAATGCTGTTGATTTTTTTTTCATTTAAAATGAATTTCATAAAATAACTATTACAAAAATGCGATTTAGGAACTAGTATCAAGAGCAATATAAACCAATGCAATCTCCAAACATCTTTGAAAAACAGTTTGTGACTTTGTGTAGGATGGAGTTCAGAGACAACCCGACTGGCATACAAATGTTGCGTTAATGATGACTGGGTCCTGATGTAGTTCACAGACAGATGGGCAATGTAGGATTGGTGGCTGTAATCAACACAACTACATCTGTCTTGGCAAAGCCAAGAGATGCACACAGTTCTAGCAGCTGTTTCCCTGTACCTGTCAAAATAAATCGTGACTGAATAGAAAAACTAATCCTAGCGAGACATTGTGAAATTTAGTGAGCGTCCATGAAATTTGCCTTTTTGTATTAGTTTTGCTTCTTGGCATTATTAAACGACTTGGCATTCTAGCTCTTGGTGTTCAAGCTCTAGTTTAAAATGGTTCATATAGTGATAAATTCTGTAAACTAGCTTTCTGCCTGATAATTTTATCATTTTAACTTAGTAAATTAAAAAAGAGCTTTACTTTATTTTAAAATCCCATTTTTAATTGGCCCACCAAAAAGAGAGACGAATATCAACTCTTATATGACACGTTTATGAGGTCTCCCGCTGGCCTCTTTATCAGCTTCTAATATCAGCTATCTGCCATCAACCACCGCTTGCTTGCTTGCTAAGTGTGAAACTCCATTTACATACCTGCTTGCCTACTGGACATTCATAACCTCCAAGTGTAACAGCAGCATGGCCTGGCCCCTGTAACTAGAGATATGTCACAGTGCTGTTCAAGATCATCAAGTCATACTCTTTAAATAGAGCACTCTGTGGAAGACATTGAAGCTGTAACTGTATGAAATAGTCTCAAGGTAAATCTCACTCTTTTCTGTTTCATACAATGAAAATATGTGTTACATAAAACTTCAGTGCTGCTTTCCCTTCGTAAATATATTTCTAATAATGCAGAGAAACCCCAACAATCAGACAACCCCCTAAACACAAGCACTTGGCAAAAGTGGGAAGGTAAAACTCCCTTTTAACAGGAAGAACCAGGCTCAAGGAAGGGCAGCCATCTGCTGCAGCTGATTGGGGTGAGGGGAGGAAGACAGGACAAAAGACACACTCAATAACTCATGATTAAATGCAAAGTGGTGTATAAACACATGGTGAGTGAAAAGGGTTGAGAGAAGGAG
The DNA here is from genome assembly GCA_015106755.1 of Etia nguti. NCBI lineage: Eukaryota > Metazoa > Chordata > Actinopteri > Cichliformes > Cichlidae > Etia > Etia nguti. Next base: position 29,524 of record VUQG01001858.1, on the reverse strand, counting down.
AAAGGCTCAGTAACCTAAGCCTATTGCAGCATGAGGGAGGATTCAGGATCACC
>VUQG01001858.1:10415-29451 GCA_015106755.1 Etia nguti | reverse complement strand
AGGTTGCCATCTCCCGTCACCAGTTGGGAACAGACCAAAAGACACACTATGAAAGAGAGCCAGAGATTAAGAGCTAACGATTAAATGCAAAGTGGTGTATAAACACATGGTGAGTGAAAAGGGTTGAGAGAAGGAGAAAGGCTCAGTAACCTAAGCCTATTGCAGCATGAGGGAGGATTCAGGATCACCTGATCCAACCCTTGTAAGCTTTATCAAAAAGGAAGTTTTAAGCCTGATCTTACAAGTAGAGAGGGTGTCTGTCTCCCAAATCCAAACTGGGAGCTGCTTCCGCAGAAGAGGGGCCTGAAAGGCTCTGCCTCCCATTCTACTTTTAAATATCCTAGGAACCACAAGTAAGCCTGCAGCCTGAGAGTGAAGTGTTCTATTAGGCTGAAATGGTAAAATGTAATACGAGGTCTTTAAGGTAAGATGGAGCCTGATTGTTCAAAGATTATGATTTTAAGTTCGATTCTGGATTTCTGAAACTGCTGCAGCATTTTGGATCAACCGAATGCTTTTCAGGGAGTTTTTAGGACATCCTGATAATAAGAAATTACAGTAGTCCAGCCTAGAAGTAATAAATCAATGAACTAGTTTTTCAGTGTCACTCTGGGACAGGATCCTTCAATTTCAGAGATACTGTGCAAATGCAAGAAAGCAGTTCTACATAACCGTTTTATATGCGCATTGAAGAAAATATCCTGATCAAAAATGACTCCAAGATTCCTCACAGTGTTACTCTAGGCTAGGTAATGGCATGCTTTTACTTAAATGCCACTATATTTATTATAGTTACTCCTGCTCTTAAGGGAATTGTAAAAGATATTGTATACTTACCTAACAGAACAGCTCCTAAGAGGGGTCCTAATACACAGAAATCCACTGCAATAAAAGAAGGTTTTACTTAGAACGCCGTGGCTATGAATTATTCTGATCCTTTTGCTCATGCAGCGAAGTGCGTGACTCTGTAATTCTACAATTTCAGGAAAAACATTACCACCAAAGACCAAATCCTTAAAAACTGCATTCTGTCTTTTCCCTTATCAGAATCCTTGGTGCTTCTTTTTAATATACATTTCTGTGCACTTACAGTAGCACTACTGTTGCCAGGGGCAACCACACATATTACATGGCTTTCTGCCTCCCAGGCGTGCAATCCGGGAAGGCAATAACTCCCATAGCCAGCAAATATCCCAAAGATCTGCTGTATCTAGGCTACCTGCGTTTTATGACTCATGTCTATGTTTTATAACTCCCATCCTGGAAGAAACAAAGTGCGCACTAAGGTGCCCAACTAGTTCTTTTCAGTAGCAAACACGTTGTTAGTGTTTAGCCTTGAATTGATGGGGCAGTATAACCATGAGTGCATTCCTCACAGCAACAGCTGCAGGGTGTGTTTTAAGGGTAAGGCAGGCTGCGGATAGGATTATACTTACCATCAGCCAGGTAGAGTATTCAGATAATCTACTACAGTATAGCCAGTGGTATTATATGAGATTACATTTGAGAGTTCTCTCTATAAAGAAATAACCAAAACTGAATTCACCTACCAGTTTGAAAGAGGTTAGCTAAAGAAGATTTGATTTCAGGCCACAGGCTTACTGATCAAATGACTAAATTAGTTCCAAGCTGATACTCGATTTGGTCTGGCTCTGATGCACAACACAGAACACCTTCATAGTTCAAGGGTTCATGTGTTGACAGATCGCAGTGTTTAGATAGCAGTCATGGGGGCTTACATAATGTTGGGTAAGTGATTTCTTCCTTCTGGTTAATTGGTGTATAATACATAAATGGAAAGTGGTGAGGTATCAGGTGTAGGCAAATTCCAGGCTGGTATCAATAAGACAGATTAAAGCACTTAGTTTAACTAAATGTTTCAGTATGACTGACTGGTGTAATTTTACCAGCAGCTCAAGTAATTTCGTTGCCTTACAAGACAAGACCATCAATAATGCAAGCGCTGTTCATTTCACTACAGGGGCTCAGCAGATGAAACCGAGAGGTTGATGTTGCTGCATCATTGATGTCTACTTAACCAGTGCAGCACATATGACCCCGGGGCAATTTGTAAATCTTTTTGTGCTGATTGCCCCTCTTCTTACCTACACAGACACACACATTTAGACACCTAGCCCCTTGGGGTAGTTCAGTGCACAGACAGCTGTGACAGAGTAACATAGTTAGGCTTTAGCGCAGTGCCCTTTATGTCTCATTTGCTTGGAAACAGACAGAACTGACCTGAGGGTTACATGGCAGCCAGGCAGAGTGTTTTTTTTTTAAACATTTTACACTGAACCAACGATCCCGTAAGGGTCGAGAAAGAATACACGAACATGATATACCCCTGTTTCACTTTTAACCACCATACCTGTATAAAAAAATTGAAGTCACAAAAAAAAGTTTAGCTAGAAGGTGTTACAAGCCCATTGTTGGGGTTAATATGGCCTAATATTTAAAATGGCAGATCACACAGGAGAAAATTTTGGCAGAATCAAGTGGGTGGTTGAAAAGAGGTGTTCTGGTTACAAGGCTTGGGACACACAATGTCTCATTACAAGGACTCTGCTTGGGAATTGAAAACAAGATTAAACTGGAGTGGAGCTAAATTACATCATCTGTGCCACAGGCATCTTGGGTTGTCACAGGCAATGGAGCCTTTCATCTGTATTTTTAGTCCATTTCCTTCCAGCAAGGGTGCTGGTCATCTCTTTTAGACAGGCCTGTTCTGACCCAGCAGTTGCCATTTCACCATTCAACCAGCCACTGGTGCAAAGATGTGAATCCATTATAAATTCACTTAAACACATCTTCTGAGTGGCAGAGAGGGGGAAACTGTGGCCTAAAGGCGAGCTTGAGATGGAAATGTTGCAAAAATATCCAAGCTGGCAGGAACAAAAGTATTTGGAAGTTTAAAAAGCACATCTGTTCCTTCCCCTTCTAAGCAAAGAGTGAAAGGCAAGACCTAAGGCTGGAAGTGGTGGATCTGCAATAAGTGAGCACAGAAACAGTATAGGATGGGAAAGGAGCAATCAAATGCTGCATAGCAAGTGTAAATCAGATGGCTTGAATGCAGTTTGTCGAATCATAGCGGTGACTGTTATGTGGCATGGTTGCAGTGGCAGAGTTGGGTATTTGTAAAAGCTTTTAGTGTGACAAATTAAGGCTGATGAGACTTTGCTCTGCCTCAGGTCACCTGTCTTCAATATCAATCAAGCAGATACCTCAGACACACCACTCAGAATTAGAGAGAGAGAGAGAGTCAGTCTGACCTGTCGCCACTGTCGTCACTCGCGACAACTGGTCAGACTGACACAGACTGGGATGGTGAGGGGTGGTAAGAGGGATTGCACAGGTCAGTGCAGCAGTGTTTAAATTTCTCAAACAGACCATTTTCTTTTAGATAAAACTGACCCTCCAAATTAGGATTGGACAAAGATTTGAACTTTAGTTGAAATGTGTGATTAGCTTTGTTTTGAAGTCCCCCCAAAAAAAAAAAAAAAATCAGTCTCCCACTCCTTACTGGACTGAATCCCAGCACATGTTTTTTAGCACACGTCCCTGTGCAAACCTTGGCACATACACTGCTTCCAAAGGGACACGGTCACAAGGAAACTTGATGCTGATTAGTTGTGCTTACTGAACTGAATTTATTATGGTGTGTGGATGCTGACATGTCCTGCAGACCTCTTTGGGCTGCACTGCTGTAGCAAAATGAGATTATTATAGACTCAAACATGCCTGCAAACACACAAGATGTGCAGATAGAGTCACACTGTCATAAATGCCAGATAGTATTATGTCTTTGGCCGGTTATTGGAGTGGGCACATGTGAGGAGAAGCACCACAGCTACTCATTTCCTTTCACAGGGAATAAGAGAATGTACTCTGCTCATACACAGTGTCCAGTGAAGTTTGACCTCTCTCACCATGCTGTAGTCGTTACCATGGATCAGCCCCACGACTCAAGCGAGGTGTTCGGAAATGCTGCTGGCTGCGAAGTCACTCTCGGCTTACAGATTGTAAACTTTGTCATCTGAAATTTGCACGACAGCCAGTAGCAACGAGACTGCAGCAGATGAGAAATCAAAGAAGTTGGTAAGTGTAAGGCTTCTGCCTGCAAAGACAAATCACTGTTGGACCATAGTACTTGAAACATTCAGAAACTAGTGGTCCAACATATATCAACAATACAGGATAGAGTTTACTCTGAAGGCAATTCAAACCCTCTGTTTAACATTGTACAGTGAGAATTCTTACTGCTGTAAAACCCCGTGGAATCCCATAATAGAATTGGAGGTACGAGGGTGTTGGAACCAATATGTAACCAACTCTCTCGGGAGCATGGGTTGGCAGGCAGAATTTAGGAGAGAGAAAAGATGGGAGGATAGAGAAACAGAAAAGAGATATGATATCTCTATAACAGTGGTTCTTAACCTGGGTTCGATCGAACCCTTGGGGTTCGGTGAGTCGGTTTCAGGGGTTCGGCAGAGCCTCCGCCGTGACATGCACGGCTCATTTTGTGCACCAGTAAAAAACATATCTATGTCTTGAATTTGAAAAAAATCATATTTTATTTTTCACTAAAGAGGGGTTCAGTGAATGCGCATATGAAACTGGTGGGGGTTCGGTACCTCCAACAAGGTTAAGAACCACTGCTCTATAATAAAGCAGACAGTACACCATGAAGCTCTGTATAAATGCCAAGCCCACCCCAGGATTTGATTTTAAGGTCTGTTTGGAGTAATTTACTGCTACATACTTCTCTATTTGAGAGATGCGCTGGATATATATCTGCTGGAGGATGCTTTGCTCCTTGCTGTCTTCTCTGCAGAATTTATTTTATTTAAAACAAACAAACAAACAAAAGAATTGCTGTTAAAAAAGGAAAAAGGTACTACATGATAAGGAATGGGTTATTATACTTGATTTAATTACATGGAAATGTGTGCCATGATTAAATTGCGTTCAACCAACACAATTTAATCCAATTTTTCGAGTGTACAGCAAATAGGGATGCTAATATGCAGGATGTGTCTTTTGTGTATGCTACTGGTGGTGCATTTAGAGGAAGCTGTTGATGTGCAGTCCCTCACAGTGTTGACCATTTGCCATAGCTGAATGTTTGTTGGCTATGCCTTGGAGCGGGTTCTTTATCTGGTAGGACAGAGGCTCATAAACCTTGTCAGCTTGGACCTGAAAAGGAATTAAGTCTCCTGAGGGGATGCAAGCTAATATAAACAAATATGTGGGCTTACAGAAACACTCACAAAATGTCATTCTCAATGATACTATAAGTGTATATAAAAGTTTTATTGTCCTCATAACTCAAAATGCTATTTAAACTTCATGCTTTTCTTTCTGAACACAGCCATATACAGATTAGATGTTGTTCCGAGTTCCCATGGTCTTTGCTATGAGAGTTTATAGAGTTGAAGAGAGGATCTCAGCAGGTCTACTGCCTCTCACTCCAGATTTATGCATCAGAGACACTGCATAAAAAGTGAGTTGACATCATACTCTTTCAACACTGCACCGTGCGTGCCCTTTTATTTCAGACAAAATTTTTTTAGCTTCGACATAAGTGTAGACATGTGGGAGGTTAATGTGAATCTGGTAGCGTTTGGTAAAGGTCAGATGTGACTGTCAGTGTGTGCAGATGCTTTCCAGATATTGGATACTCCTGCTAAGACATGATGCATGCCAGTAATCTAAATTAGTTAGATTTAGTAAGAGGGAGACGCATTGAAACGCTTTGATTTTTGTATGATGTGAGTCACATTATCGTTAGCCTTGTCTGCCGAATGCTCAAATAATAAGAGCTATTGAAACCTAGCTTCAGGGCTCTCAGATTGTCATCTGTGCAAAGACTAAATAGCTCGAATGTTACACAGCAACGAAAGGATACGAAGTGAGCAGCACTGTTTTTGTTACAGATCACAATAAAATAATTATGAATAGAGGAATATGAATGTTTTCTTTTGCTGTATTTGTGTAGCTTAAGTGAAGACTCAAGAGCAAGTTAAATATATTACAGTTTTATTCTTGATGAAAGGAGCTTAATAGAAAGTCTGGTCTTTCAAGTAGGTACAATGTTTCTGTTAAGTTCAGTAATTCTTAGGCACATAGTCTTAGCTGGCATTATGTATCCTGCAGAGGGCCACAGATGACTTAAGTAAATGTACTGAACTGTGGCGTCACAGACCTCATTCTTAATATTTATCTGTTCAAAAGTGACATTTGTGATTTAGGTGTGCCATATCTGGATTAAATTCCATCTGATGTGGTCGCGTCTTAAATGATAATATCCATATGTTGGATCAGATATGAGTGTACTTATGTTTCTGCCAAGTGTGGCTTAATTTTGTTCTCTTAAGATGAAGCTTACATTTATTTGATGTCTATTTCTTCAATGAGTACTGACTGAAAGTTTGTACAGTAGTAAGGAAAATCAGAGTTTAGGTTTGCGTCTTAAGAAATATCAGTCAGTGCTTCCACTATTGAATGATGGGTGAAGTGATAGATGAGAGTCCCCTGGGCTCCCTGCTTATGGTATTTATACTCTCTGGGATCCTAATGAACGGATCGGGAGTCTCTCATGTTAATGGTCTGTGACGTGCCTGTCTAAAAAGAGGTTTGATCTAGGGTTTGCTGGGGGGAGGTGGTGCAGAAGGGTGTAAGTACTCAAATGCATTTGAGCTAGGTGCTGTTGCATATCTTCCTATTGCAACATTGGTGAGGCATTGAATTTCCGCTGTTGCGGGATAAACTGGGTCTAAACTCAGAAATCCTCTGTTGTCATCCGCTTGACCTTTCAACACAGACAGCTGTCGATGAACTATTTCAAAGACTGATGCTTGACGGTGAATGCAGACTATTTGTCACAGCTCACACCTACACTGTTTTTCACACATCCTGCACATACAGACACACACACACACAGTAAGGAATGGTTAAAAGCAACTTTTATTTTCTGTGTGGTGAATTGAAGAGACTGTCATTTTAGCTGACATATAACTAATGTTTGGGATAAATCAAACCATATGAACAAACAAAAACAGAAGAAAGGGGGATGAAATTCTTCAAAGGGTGGTTAAACTCCACTGTTACCCTTTCTGGAGTTTTACTTTAACCTTCAAGTACAGTTTCTCTGTGTTCCCCTAGATCTGAGTTTCATGGGTGTATCTGTGTATCTGTGTGAGGGATGCATGGAATCACAACTCACAGACTATCCTGGTCTAGCAGGGAATGTACACATTGGATTATATATTTATTAAGTCAAGTAGGACACTCAGTTTATTAGTTATACCTTGCTAATACTTTACCTTATAGAAATTGAGACAGATCAGAGTAGGTGTGATTCTGTGTGAATTGTATCCTCAGTTCGGTCCTCTTAGTTGACAAGAGTGGTACAAGATGTGGTCTTCTACTGCTGTAGCCCATCTGCTTTATGATTCAATGTGTCGTGTGTTCAGAGATGCTTTTCTGCATATCTCTGTTGTAACGAGGGGTTATTTGAGTTACTGCTGCTGTTCTGTTAGCGTGAAGCAGTCTGGGTGTTCTTCTCTGACATCAACAAGTCATTTTCACCCAGAGAATTGCCACTCACAGCATATTTTCTCTTTTTCTCACCTTTCTCTGTAAACCGTAGAGATGGCTGTGGGGGGAAAACCCTAATAGATCAGCAGTTTCTGAAATGCTCAGACCAACTCGTCTGGCACCAGCAACCATGCCAAGTTTAAAGTCACTTAAATCACTTTTGTTCCCCATTCTGAAGCCAAGCTAGAACTTAAGCAATAGTATTGACCATGTCTGCTGGGCTGTTGCCATCTGAATGGCTGATTAGATCAGAAAAAGCATATTTGCATATTCATTCTGGATTTCTCAATTAAGAAGAAGGAACACATATTATTATAAAATTTGAGAGCAAAAATTATCATTTAAAGAATCATTTTTTAGAGTTTATAACGTATATATGTTCATAAAGGGTCTATAAAGTAGTAGATTTTTTGTAATAAAAATGCATTATTTAGATGCTAATATGTCTTTTAAATAAGGTAGCACACAGATTTAACTTTTGTTATTCACCACATGCAAACCCAAGCATGCAAACCGTTTGCACTTTTTTAATGAGATGTTCAGACATAGCATATGTGTGAAAGTGACAGCTAACACTTTAAACTAGCTGAACAGGAAGTTTATAGTGAGGCAGTGGAAGAGATACTGTCTCATCCTTCGCCCTTCGCCTAACATTCAAATTTTTCTATATTACTGTAGATAATATTTTTAGACTGTCTTCAAAAAAGTTTGTTTGTTTTTATAATAAAACTGTTTTTATTCCCTCTTTGCTATTTATTTATTGACTTTTTTATCAAATTTTATAAATTTATATATGTATTTACCATATTTTCCTGTCAGATTAATTGCATTCTATAGGTTTTATGCCACATTTCTTTTGTTGTTTTAAATTTGTCTTTTCTTTTTGGTTTTTCACTTCGATCTCTCTCTCTCTCTTTTTTTTTTTTTTAGTAAAGACACATTGAAGAAGAAAAAGAACATTTTGGCCAACAACTTCTATCTAGAAGTCAAAGTTGTAAAGGTTTCCATAGGTGAAAGATCATTAATGGTTGTTTGCAGCTGCACACAACTGAGGTGTTGGTTGGTTGTCGGCTTTGTCTGTGCTTTCGACCACAAACATCTCCAGGTGAAAAATGTGGGTTGGGAGGGACCTGTTGTTGGGCTTCATGGTTAAAAACATTTTATAGTCTTGGCTTCCCTGCCAGACGACACTGTAGCTTTTTTCCTTTGTCTTTTGTTGTTTTGTTTTCAAAAAGAGACTTTTTTAAAAGTTTAATTAACAAATAGTGTTTGCTAGGTTAATAAACGGTCATGTTAAATAAAGGACATTACAGGTAATGATCAGTAATAGTAATAATAATATTTTTATATATTTTTATATCCTTATGAATCAGTGACATTTAAAGGCTTCCTGCTTCCTCTTCACATTGAGGAGATATAGTGTTAACAAGGTGCAGCTTCAGTTTGCATCTCAGTGGATCTGTTCACTTTGTTAACTGCATACAAAGCAGTCCACTGGGAGAGATACACACTGTCTTATTTGACACTTTAATTGTAGTTTAAACAACACAGAATTGCACAGTATAACACTGTTCTCACTGCAGTGATTTTCTTTGGTATCTTTCATTGTATTTTTTTATACCTCTAATATTTTTTAATCCTCTAATGTAGAAGTGAAAGCAACAACCTTCAAGTCATGTCTAAAAGATCACCAAGCTTCCTTTAGTAAGCACAAGCAACACACAAAAGTCAATACACAAATCTCTGTCTTGCATATTAATAACTATATTCAAGACACTGGGGATTCACTGGATTTCACAAGACTTAGTGGTCCCTGTTTGTTTGTTTTGATGGGAAACTCAGCTTATCGGAATTTATGTTTTTTTGACCTCAGACACACACACACACACACACACACACACACACACACACACACACACACACACACACACACACAGCAGAAGATTTAAATCCATTTTGAAGAGAAAAAGCTATCAGCATATTTATAAGTTGATATTTCAAAAACACCAATAACTGCAGTACCCAAAACACCATTTTTTTGTAAGCGAAGGCATTGAAATAGATCTCAGTGAAAGAGTCTGAGCTGGAGTCTGTACTAAGAAGAAAGTGCAAAATAACCAGGATATCTTTTTGTAATTTGGATTCTCTAAACCAAAAAAACCACAATCCCGCTAAGCAAATGAGACTGGCAGCCATAATCCTGCATCTACTGTTAGCACATCTTTTTAGGTGTATATTTTATTTTCTTACACTGTCTTGAGAAGACATTTTTAACAACAACATGATGAATGTGCTAAGATACATTTTGGCCTTTCACTAGTATTTGAAGGAAGATAATTGCTTCAAACAACACTGGCTATAGTCCATAGCATGGTCTGGTGCTTTATAGCCACTTTGGCAGCATTAGATTTCATGTATTCTGTGTTAGCAAGTAAATGTAGCTTAGAAATAAGCTGATGAGAACAAATTTTCATTTTTTTAGGCTTTTGATCGTAGAAATCAAACTACCCTAAGATGTTAAGATTCTGCCAAGACTCAGAAGTACTAGATGTGAGAATACAACATGAGTACTATGAATTTACAGGTTTTAACGATGGTGTTAGCATCAGATGATCAGTCACAAACATGCAACAGCCAAAGAACAAAAACTTGCAGACTAATAATAAGTTAATAGTATCTAATAATATCAATGTCCCTACCTAATCAATGAGATACCATTAATAAATAGATCCATTCAATTTTGTCATTTTCTTTAACCCCAGTAGTGTAAGGTCATGATCAATTACCTGCAATGGTCCTTGCCATCATTTTTAGGATTATGTCTCTGCATTAAGGCTCATGGAACAATAAAAAAGGCTTTAAAATGTTGTGCCAGTGGGGAAAAATCCTGAGAATTCAGTTCTGATCCTCTCATTTAAGGAAATCCAAAGGTGGCTTTAGATCACATTTTGAGTTGTTGTCTTGTACCATAAGTCAAAATGGTAAAAGCAGTTAGAAGTTATCCATTTTGAGGAAACTGAACACTCAGTGTTTAACCTAAAATCCTGCCTGTACAGGCTCCTTAGCAAGTCTCTAATAAAAACAATGACAGTTGAGCTGTTTTCAAAATGTCCATAATGAGGTCAGGACTGCTCTTTCTCACATGTAGCCCTCAAAAGCTGAGAGTTTGCTTCAGACATGACAGAAAATACTGAGTTTGGTTAATCCTCAGTCAAACTGGTCAGCAACCTCATGGTGAGTATTTCCTGACTGTTTGGTGGGCGGTTGCTTGCAGTTTCTAGATGAAGTTAGCTGAAAGGAAGTATATGGGGCTTCACCAAATTCTTTCAATTACTTTGGTCAAGAGCAGATTGCAGGCGGTCCATAGTTTGCATGAAAGACACAGACTTGTCTGCAACGACTCTCGGACAAATAGTAGAGTTGCATCGGTTGTAAAAAACTGTGCCAAACAAAAATATGCCGATCGGTCTGTGGTGGGAAATAAGGGAGAGGCTGAAAGTTGTGTTATTTTAAGTGTAACTTTTTAAAAATAATATATAGCGACCCGGTAGCTGGGGGGTCCCAAACTTGTGTTTAGTCGTGTTTGCTTCTCTGAGGTTTGTGTGTCTGGGAGCTTAGGAGAGAAAACCGCCTGTTCAGAACGTGCAGGAGGCAGCACAAATGACGCACACTCACTCACTGTTAATGAACTTATCTTTATTCTCACATATGTGCCGTTGGACATCACACAGACTCTTTTAATAGGGAGCTGGCCCTAAAGAGCCAATGCCCTAAAGATCAGGGAGTGTTTGACCTTGGAGCACATTTGCATTATCAAATGCACCTCCATCATGTAATATTTAAAAAAGTTCATGGCTGCTGCACAAAACGGTGTAAAAACGGCTGTGAATATGTGTTCAAGTGTTCTTGAAATTTACCAAATCTTAAAAGCTAAGAAGTAAAAAAAATATATATTGTTGTTGATATTTAGTGTGTTGTCACAGGACTGTGCAAGCAACTATTAAAATGAGGTGTCAGTGGAATATTTCCTTAGTGCAAACTTAGTCTTACTTTACTGTAAAATTAACTCAAATTGTTAATTTGACTGTTAAATAAAGTATTACCCTGGCATTTGAAGTTAATAACATTTCTGGGATTAAGTTCCAGAATAGGGATCCTATTAGAAATTCTAAAGTGGGCATTTGGATTTATTGAAAATGCAGACCGAAGCTTGTGACATTTCCTGGTGTCACAGTTGAAAAATGATGCCAAATGTCCCGAAACAATCACTGAAAACAATAGGCAGATAAATACTGAGATAATGATAAATAAACCAGACAATCTGAAGTTTAATAATCTGGAAAAGACTGATGATGACAGGCCTTCCAAGACATCATGTGCATCCTACATCGTTTGTGAAACGTGCTCAGTTTCACAGAACGCTTACTTATTTAAGCTGTACTGATCCAATATGTATGAGTAAATAACAGAATAATGTCAGCATGATGCAGTAAAATTAAGAAACCATCTTGCTTTACAAGCACTTCCTATCTTATGTCTATTTTAAAAATCATGTCAGTACATTATTTCCTCTTTTTAAGTTCATTTTTCAAGATGATTTAACTACATTAGATATTTAAATGTTCTTAATTTACATAAGGCAAAGAGAGAATTATTACCCCTAGTAGTAATTAAATGCAGATTTGAGACCTTCAGGAGTCTAATATTTGTTTGTTAGGCTTGTGGAAGCCTGATGAGCAGGAAAGTGAAATCCACAGTGGCTTAAACATTTGGACTTGTTTGTAAAATTTGTGGAGAAAGTAAGCGAGCAACACTCTTTGCCCTCACAGCTGCTACTAAAGTGCCTCTGGGCCAAGCACTCGACCTTCAAGCGCTCCAGTTGCTCAGCGGCTAAAAGAGCATGACTAGACTGGGCAGTTCCCAAAGTCACAGTAAACCTTCGAAAATGCTCAATCACTGGGAAAAACGAGGCTTGGGGTCAGCAGTTGTTTTTTTTTTTTTAGGGAATGTATGCTTTAAGCAGCCTAATTAAACACTGTCTCTAAGCAGCACCGGACACTGGGAGGAATAATCAGAAGATGAAATTTTAAACACTAAAATGCATCAGCAATGAGCGGGCAGGGGAGTGTTGAATGCTTTAAAGCTGAATGCTGCACAAAAAATAAAAAATAAGAATAAAAATAATTAAATAGATAAATAAATCACCACCCACTAACATTAGGTTGCGCTTGCACTTTAAAATGCATTCACTGAACTGCACACAGGTCTTTTGCTGCTCTCCTCTGTTCTCTGTTTCATCACGCTTGTTTCCCCCTCCAGAAACAGAGAACAGGAAACAAACAGGGAGTAAATGAGTTGAGCAGAAGTAAAACAAGTGTACATAATCCATCCATTCATTCATCCATCCATGCATGGACTCCGTTGCGGTTGTATTCTGCACGTTCTTCTCCCCAGCGATGTTTTCCATTTCGTCTTATGGGAATTTAACGGGCGCCCAAGCTGTCTGAGATACAAAGTACATTCCCTCCAGTGAGTTCTGGGTCTAACCTCAGATCTCCTTCTAGTGCTACACGCCCGGAAAATGTCCAAAGGAAGTTATCTAGGAAGCACTAAATGCAGTTCTGCTCCAAGCTCCCTCTGGATTTCAGAACTCCGATCTTTCAGGCTGAGCCGAGCAAACCTGAGGAATACGCTCTACCTGAGGAAATGAGTTTCCTCAGGTAGAGCGTATTGACTAGTAAATTGAAAGCCTCCAGCTTCCTCACCAAAATGATCAGCTAAAGCACATTTAGTGCTGCTGTTGCCTCCCCACCTGCCCATCTCCAATCCATTTTACAATCACTCATGATCAAGATCCCAAGATACACCTTTGAGTTAAGTAAATAAAATAATTTTAAAAGCCTTATGTTTTTAAAAAGGATTTTCTTATTTTTGTCTACCTTGGCTAAATGCCTGCATTTTAATATGAGGAACTTTCTGCCTTGTAAAGCCTATTTGTCCCAGCCTAACCTCCCTATCTTTGGTTATTTTAAAACATCCTTTTCTTACTCATTCATCTTACCTCTTCATTCTTTACACAGCTTTTTTATTGTCGAAGAAGAATGAATCACCGACAAGTGGTCAGTGATTCGGGTAATTTTAAACCTAAAAATGGCGTTTTCCTCTGGCTCCAGCTTCTCAAAAGGCAGGGTTTTGTGTTTGTGGTTTTTAATAATGGTAAATAGATACACTCTGCTCCACTGGAGTCAAAATGGATCTGAGTATGATCTACATGATATACTGTTTCCTTATCAGTGTAATTATGAAAGCCAGCGTTTCATCGACCACTTTTGTCTTTTTTAGTGTCACTGCAAAGACCTCGTGTTATAAAAACAATACATCACTGATATGAAGCTTAGGAATGATAGAAGAGGAGTATCACATTAATACTTAGTATCACGACATAGCCTAAGCTGAGGCATCAAGATTGATCATCATATGAATGCCTAATGGCAAAGGGAATATCGGGACTGCTAGTCGGATAGAACAAGCGCAGATCATGGGCATTTTAATGAGAAATTTTCACAGCTATCAAAATTACCATAACTATTTATTATGAAGTGCATATCATGGAGTCAGTGCTTCAAGTGCTTTTTTAGTCCCTGGTGATGCTCTCCTAGGCCTTCACTCCACACACCTCCTTCTCCCTTTAGTCTGTTGTTAGCAAATGGACCGCAATATGCAAGTTTTGAATATTCCACCTCTTCCCCCAAGTCCACTGAGTTTAATGCCTTTTTTCCTGAATCTGAGCCCATATTTGCACCATTGGTGACCATAAACGCTCGAGTCATAACAACACCACCACACTTGACAGATGAGGTTGTATTCTGGGTCATGAACATTTTTTTTTCTTCTTTCTTTCTTTTTTTTTTTTTTTCTTTAATCCTCGAGGCTGACTTTTATTTATAAGTCCACTGAACTTTCTTCCAAAACTCTACTGGTTTGTTTTGGGTGTTTTTGCGGACTGCAAACTGGTTTGTGTTTTTCAGTCTTTTTGGGTCTGGTGGTGATCCTCTGAAGTTATGGCTGTGAAGTCTGGAAATATCTACGCTTACATCCTGGAGAACGTTCCTGACTTAAACAGCTTTTCTTCACCATGCAAATGATTTTCCGCTCATCCACAGGAGCCAGCACATTTGCCAGCACACGGATGCTTTCTTGGAATGAACTCAACTACTGATTTTGACAACCCATCTGCCTTTCATATCTCTCTAATGTATTTATGCTATTTATTTTTTTGACCTTATTATGTTTTTCCACTGGCGTAGCCACCTCTTTACTTCCTATATTGACAAATAACTCAATCTCACTCTAAATGGCACACAGCTGCACAGGAAATATTTCAATCTAATGGATGTCCAATGAGGCCAAAGGTAAAAGGTAAAAAAGTATTTGCCCTTCATGAGCTCTAGAGGAAATGTTTGCCTGTGTCTATTTGTTTGCCCTACGATAGACTGGTGTCCTGTCCAGGGTGAACCCCACCTCTTGCCCTAGGTTTGGATTGTCCCAGAATTGGATAAGAAGGAAAACAGATGGATGAATAATCCGTAGGCAAAATTAGTGATTCACCATAGGCAGCTGACTAATGTATTTAGCAAATCTGTGATGTAGGAAAATCACACAAAAAGGATATTTAACTGCAATAAAAAAGGATCCTGTACAATAAAGTGTGCATCATTGAATGTACAAATAAAGATAGCATAAACAGTCTGTGCTCAATAGACTGTATATGATCTCAGCCACTTCTTTACATTCTTATTGAATACACCATGATAGTAAATGTTGTAAATTATTGTCCCATCAGATTAAAATTGAAGATAACGCAGGGTTTCCCTTCAGGATGTGGCTATGTGGTAAACTGACAAGTCTCAAAAAGTCGCAGCTCAAGGATTTAAAACATGAGCTCGCCAAACATGTGGGTAATGTCATAGCCCCTATATCCGTCTTTTTTATACAGTCTAGGCTCTGCTCACTGCTGCAGTACCATGCAATGACAATGTAACTTTGGTTAAAAAAAGAAAAGGAAAGGAAAAAATGGGGCTGATTAAATGTCGTTGTGATGGATCACCCGTCTTAAGCAGGTTTCAAGTATTTGCAGATTGATCTGCATAGCGCATTGAAATGAATGCTTTCTTTTCTTAGTTACAGGCACAACCGTCTGAAAGAATAACACCCACACGGGGTCTGAATGCAGCTCGTGATGTTTATCACATGTGATTCCGTCTGTGTTTCTCCACCACTGAACACAGCGAACGCTGCTTTGCATTAATAAGCAACGTCGGCGCACGCACTAGATGGCACTGTTGCCATATCTTACCTTACACACAAAAACACACACAGGCACACGCGCACAAATAGACAGAGATTGGCAAACACAATGCAACAATGCAAGGCTCAAGAGAAGGAAAGACGTTTTCTGCCGCTCTCTCTCTCTCTGTTTGACACACATGCATACATTTTCTTTTTCCTTTGGCTGTTTTCTCCCTCCTTCTTTCACACACTCATTACCTCTGTCTATTCATCCAGTGTAATGTGCCGTTATTACAAAAACAGATACCCCATAAGACTTAGAGCCACTGTTACTGTAGCCTACAGTAGGCATGCACTCTTGTGCAATCCATGGAATTGTGACATGGTGTAGCATGTCGTCACGTCATCTGGCAGCCTTCAACCCCCTGCTTCAGAGTCATACATGTATCAGGTACACTTGCTCACACTTTCAGATAACATGCATGCAACTGCAGTCTACTCTCAGCTTCTCTGGATTATTATTATTTATTTATTTTGTTATGAAGTGCTTTGCTGAAGAGCACTTCAGGAAAGTGAATTACCTCTCAGTCACTACTCACACAGTGTATTCTGCCTGTGGGGATTTAAAGTGTTGCCTGTCTGGTCACCAAATCACTTCTCCGCCTTTGAAGAGGCTGCTGTCGAAGGACGCCCAATCAGATATGCACAGTTTGTGTGAATTTGCTGTCGCCCTCACTGTGTCACAGAACGCACTTCACCCAGTCTCAGTGAAGTGTGTGTCAGAGAGGGAGATAAGAGTGATGAGAGCTTGAACCATGACTCAAACTCAGTTAACACCAAGAAATAATGATCATCTCTGTACTTGGTTACCAAATCAGTCTCACACAAAGGGAATATACAAATACTGCACCAGCTAAAATCTGCCCTCACCAGAAAAACGACAGCACTGGCTGTTTGTTCACATGCTTTAAATGAGCTGTGTTTACACTTCACTGTCAAATGGCCTCTTGTGGTGGTACCACAAATGACTTCACCCCCCTCTGAGAGGCAAATATGTTGTTGTGGTGTCAAAACCTATATGGTCGGTGGGTGGATGTGAGCGTCTAGAAGCAATTGTGTTTTGGAAGTCAGTGATGACCAACTGAATGTGTGATATTGTTAGGGGGGGGGCTTGCCACAAACACAGCTGCACCAAATGCAATGAGTACATCACTCATGTGATGTAACAACAATTAGACTTACATAATAACACATATAAGAAAAAGTCTGCCAGTAAATCACGGGTTTCATCTTCTAAATTATGAAGTTTGACTTCTTTTTTTCCCCCCTTGATTGATGGTACTCTAAATGTAATATCGAGTAGGCCCTGCCAAAAATGTTGACAGAATAACGTAGGAGCAGTCAAAGAGAGAGAGAGGAGATGGAAAGGGTGAGCGAGGATGACATCACCAGCAAAGGCTCTTTTGTTTCTTGCTCCAGCTGACTGTCTTTACAAAATTTAAGCATAAAAAGGGAATCTATGGGCAGGTGTGTCTGTTAGAAAATGAACTGTGGAAATAAAAAGATCAAGTGTTTTCTGTGTATTACAATATTCACACTCACTGTTCACATCATTTGATAAGGCTGTTCAACTGCATTTTGGCATGTAGACATGGTCAAGACAACCTGCTGAAGTTCAAACTGAGCATAAGAATTGGGTAAGAAAGGTGATTTAAGTGACTTTGAAAGTGGTGTTGTTGTAGGTGCCAGAAAAGCTGGACTGAGTATTTCAGAAACTGCTGATCTACTGGGATTTCCCCACAGAACTTTCTCTAGAGTTTACAGAGAATGGTCTGAAAAAGAGAAGCTATCCATTGAGTAGCAGTTCTCTAGGTGAAAATACCTTTTTGAGGATGTCCAGAGTGATAGAGAAACAACAGTAACTCAAATAACCACTCTTTCCAACCAAAGAATGCAGAAGAGCGTCTCTGAAAGCATAACACATCGACCCTCGAAGCAGATGGGCTACAGCAGCAGAATGCTACACCGGATGCCAATACTGTCAGTAGTAGGAAACTGACGCTATAGTTCACACAGACCACCAAAACTGGACAACAGAAGAATGGAAAAATGTGATCTGACGAATCTGCTGCAACATTTGGATGGTAGGATGAGATTTTGGCATTAATAACATGAAAGCATGGATCCATCCTACCTTATATTAACAATTCAAGCTGCTGCTGGTGGTGTAATGGTGTGGGAGACATTTTCTTGGCACACTGTGGCCCCTTTAATAGCAACTGAGCATCATTTAAATGCCACAGCCTACCTGAGTATTGTTGCTGACTATGTCCCTGCCTTTACGTGTACCCATCTCCTTATCATCCTCCATTCACAAAGATCAAATCATCTCGAACATGACAAATTCACTGTACTCTTATGGCTTCCACAGTCATCAGATCTCATCAATACCGCACTTTTGGGATGTGCAACCCGGTACTAGCAATGTGTCATTAACAAAGTTGCTGGCGAGGGTACATAAAACTAAAATACCTCTCAAGTTATGTACACCTAATTAAAACTAATGCAACTGATAATGTTTCTTACCTTTTCGTTTGTTTGATTTAATTTATATAACAATAACAGTAGTCTCAAGTTATTTTACATTCTAGGGTCAAAACTTTATAATACAGCAAGAACCCTTACGCTCAGTCGATTGTCTATGAGTAAGCACTTGGCAAAGATGGGGATACAGCAGCATAACTAAGGGATCGTTCAGTGTCACATGATCCAGCCATAACTGTGAGGGTAGACTAAGTATTAGAAACACATTGCAATATAATGAATTAAATTAATAAAGTGTAGCCAAAAACGAGTGAAATAATCACCCTTCTAAAAGACAGAAAAGTATATGTATAAATAACCTTAGGGAGGGTGGAATTTGTTGCAGGATTGCTGCATTACACTTAATTAGTTTTAGTCAGGTGCTAATAAACCATAAACTAAGCTCACACAGCTGGGGAGGACACACCAATGACAGTGTCAAATTTAAATCAGCAAAACATTTTGCAGTTTTGCAGACAGCTCACTATTAATCAAGAAACCTTCAAGTTTGACCTTTGCTCATCATCAGTGCACTGAAGGAGTGCCAGACCCCCCCCCCGAAACA
>VUQG01001858.1:0-10395 GCA_015106755.1 Etia nguti | reverse complement strand
CCCCCCCCCGAAACAGAACAGCAAAACAAATTTGCTCTTTTGTGCTGCTGACAGTTACAACACCGTGATGCTTGCCAAGAAACTTGCATCGGTTCAATAAAAGCAAACAGTAAATTACAAACTCGTGAGCACGTTCGAGAAAACTTTCCGAATCAACCAGACAGCATTTTGCCGGTTTAACTGAAGAAGCGAGTAAGGACAGTCTGACTGACTGCTTGCTTAACAGGACACAAAATGGCTGCAGAGCTTGGTCACAGATGCTGATGGCTGAAAACTGAGCCATCACATCTGATTTGAAAAAGGCTGCTGGTTGGCTCCGCGCTCTGACAGTAGCCAATACTACTGTTGCTGATAGTGCTCCCTCAGGAAGTGTACCTGATTGCCGTATATCCTGTTACACCACAAGTCTTCCCAAAGGAATGGTATCTGAATGAATAAACATGTCTGTTCAACTCATGTGATTAGACAACACCACCAATAAAATACACTTATACACACATATAAGTAGTTATTAATACTGCAGATGCTTGCACTTCACTGGCTTTTATTTCATCCCTCTTTATATTTCTATTTGACTAAACTTTTTAAGAGGAAATGAAGCACAGTCTGTGACATTTTCCTTTTATTTCACCCTAAATTTCTTTTTTAAGGGTCAAAATGTAAAACACAAAAACCAAAACATGATCCCACCCTTCTGATGTCTAATGCATCAATACTTTACTGTTTTTCCACTTTTTCCTTTTGACTGTGCTATATTTATTAAGTAAAACTTATAAAATATCTAAACTCAATCAAAAACTTTTTTTTTTTCCTCCTCAGGTTTTTAATATTTCAACAATAACAGTCACAGCCCCCGCTGTTTGACCATCTGGAGTACTGCAAGTCAGGGATTCTTTAGCTTTTCATGCCGAGATCCAAATCAGCAGGCTGTTTAGGAGTCAGACTACTTTCCTTCCAACTCCTTGTACTGTAGCCTAGTGCAAAACCTTACCAACTACAAGGCCTAAAAAACACAGCATTTGTCATGCTCTCTGTGCTCCGTGTGTAGGAGTCACTTCCTTCATACAGATCAGTTTACCTGAGAAGAGAAAAAAAGAAGACACATTTAAGGTGAAATTAAAGGTATGCCACTCCCCGTGGTGCCATCTAGATTAGTCAAACTAGGTCACCAGTATTTAACATTTCATCACCATGAAAAAAACTTGCATTCAGGGAGCCCATCCTGATTTTCTCAATTTAATGCTCAGGTGCTGAATTTGGGCCATCTGAAATTAAACTCAGACAATTCCTATGATTTCTGGCTTGCTGATGAACAAATGAAGTCATATAATTTGCACACAACCAGCAGAGAGTTGTAGACACACACACACAAACAAAGTGTGTGCACCTATTTCAGCAGGTTTCACTGATTCTTCTGGTAGAGCAGTACAGCGGAAAGATGGGCAGATGGCAGACAGAAGTAGAGGAATGAAAGGGAGGAAGGCAACGTGCATTTCAGCATGTCAACACATAGATATTTCCTCTGGACCACACTGTCCCTCTTCATGTCTCACCCGAGTGTCCGGGGAGTGGGTGGCAGGCCTGTTTAGCCTTCAGAAAATGAGCTTTGGCAGTGCTGGTTGGCATCGTGAATGGGGAACCCACTGGAGCCATTTACTTGTGAGCAAATTCATATTTAATATGAATCCAGACTGTTTTTCTATCAGTTAAATCATTGTTGTATACTGTATTTCATTGTTACAGACAGAGAGAGAGACAGCGCTGTTTAAACAAATGTGTTTTGTCAGTTTTTTTACAGACTCACTGGGTGATCACATTGTGATGTTAAGGGTCGAAGCATTGCTGATGGGTAGTTAGATCACGGAAGGTTTCAAATTTCAGGCATCTTGTCTCCGTGCTGTGATGTGCTGGGGCCAGCAACGTTGTGGGTGGCGAGCTCGACTCTGATGGTGTTGTCAAAAAGAAGGATGCTGTCCAAGTCACGGACAATATTGGACAATCCTTCACACCCTCTCCATGACGTGCTGGACAGTCACAGGAGCACGTTCTGCAAAAGACTAATTCGACCATGAGGAATCGCAGGACATCACAGGAAAACAGGAGACACTCCTACCTGAGGCTGTGAAACTCTACATCTTCTCTCTACAGCATGATGACTGAATTATTTTCACTTGGCATTATTCGTGTTTGTTGTATCTAATATTGTTTAATGTGTAACCGTGGACCATTTATTTTAACATTCAATATTTTTAACATACGTATTTCATATTTTTATATATTTCACAGTTTTATGACACTTTTTCAGATTTAGATTTGAAGTGAGCACTTGTAACAAAGCAATTTACTCTGGAATTAAATAAAGTATTCTCATCATAGATTTAGACCTGCACCAGCAATTGTGGAAATACAACACACACATAGTGTTTGTGATAACTGGCAATGAGTCTTTCACATCACTGTGGACGAATTTTGTTCCACTCTTCTCTGCAGAAGTGTCATAATTCAGCCACATCTCAAGGTTTTCAAGCATGATCGGCCTGCTTAAGGTAATACCAAAGCATCTCTGTCAGATTTGAGTCCAGACTTCAACTAGACCACTTTAAAACTTTTTTTTGTGTGTGTGTGTTTTTTTAAGCGATTCAGGGGTGGACTTCTGGCGTCATGCCATTTTTGGCCAGTCTCTTTCTTATCACTCTATTTCTTATCGTTATCATATCTTATCATGTCATCATATCATGAAAACTGACTTTAACTGAGAGCAATTCAATTCATTTCAAATCACAAATACCTCTGTAACCCTTTCCAGACTAATAGATGTCACTGACTTTGTTTCTCAGCTCAACTTTTTTTGTAAAACACATTTCCCTTTAGAATTGCGTTCTGCATGTACACAAAATAAAGTTTATTGATCCCTATTGTCATTGTCATTGTCATGATTACTGATATTACTGCACGGTTAGTTTGAAAGATCATGATTTTGTTACCAAGCATCCCTTAGCTCTTGGTGTAAAGTAGCGTATAGTGAAAACAGTTAAGTGCATGACTTTTTGTATTGAATTTTCTCTTCTTCTCATAATTAGGATCACCTCGGTGGGTTTCAAAGGGACAGATACTGATGTTTTCTTTATATTCTGGTCATTGGCAGATTGGAGTTAATTGTAACTGTGGATTCAGTTGACATGTATAACTAAAACAAGAAAACACACCTGAGAGGAATACTAAATACAAGAGAAGGTATTGCTTATATGAACCATAATTGAGTGTTTAATGTCACAAAGGGAGATATTCAAATCACAATGACTGTACTTCACTTACAGCAAAATGAAAACGAATTAAGCTTAAAAGGAACCGAATGTGGAGACTGTAGGCAACACAGCAATCCCTACATACAAGAAACAGCAGAATAGGATTCGTAATTTTTGAGTCACTTGATGTTTCACAGCTTCATAACCTAAATCTTAATTTCATTGTGGAATTACTTGTATCGACCCATGTTAATGTGTTAATGTTCATGTAAATTCACTTAATAAGTTAGGTTCTACTGCAGGCGGAGGAGTTTTTCTTCCTTTTTTTCTTCACTGTACTGTGGGAAAGGAAACGCACACTGTTCAATTTTCCCAAAAAGCGTACAAAGCATTGTTAGAGAGCACAGGCTAAAAAAAAATAATTCAGTTTTGTGATGAAGTTAAAATGTCCTGACGCTGGTTTGAGGGCTTATAGATTTGGCAGATACCATGGGTCATTGCCCATGTAACAACCGTCCCCACCTCATAGCACAGTTGTGGTAGTATCACGCTTCTGGGGACATATCAGCGGCAGCACATATAAGATATCCGAGAAAGGACTGAATCAGTTGCAGGCAAATCATTCAGCTGAACCAGCCTAAGATTGCCAAATATCATGGATTGCGATGATACTGTTCTTTATAAGATGACATTGATTTTAAGCATAGAGCAAAGTTAAAGCTGGAATGAGCTCAGAAGAGAATTGTGAATGCCCCTGAGTGGCCGAGGCGAGTATAGACCGACTTCAAAATCTGTGGAATGACTCGATAACCATTAAGGTGCTTGTCATTCGATTCAGAAGCATTTGAGCAAATCTGCATAGAGGAAATTGGAAAGTACCAAAGATTTAATAGCTGCTCGAGGTGCCAATTTACAGGATTGTATGAACACAGAATTAAATGATAGATCCACATGGTTTCATTTCAGATACAAAGGCATACAGTTGTTTTCAATTATAGAAATGATATGGATTGGTTAAAAACTCTGTTCATTTGGGCATATTAGTTTCACTATTACATGGTTTCTTTATCAAAGAGAGCTGCAAAAAGTCTTAAAGTCATGAGTAAAAGACACGTCTACCTTGCTTTGGTTTCTACTTTAAAACAGTTTACTATTCACAAACAACGATACCATCATTCATAAATTAAAAGCTGAATCTTTGAAAATGTACATGCAATCGAATATATTTGTGCCAAGCATGTACAAGTGAACTAAGCTGGACTAAGTGAGAACATGTGAGGGGGGCAGTGAAGGAAGCACAAATGCAAATGTGCACATGTGTAGTGAGTCAAACAATATGAAAACAAACCTGCAGGTCACAAACCTTTTTTGAATCAGGCATCACCAAGGCATTCTCCATTCTGATATCGGGTTGCACAGGTGGACTCCTGGCTATGCTTCTCTGTTAGTTAGTCCTCCAGGTGGAGACATCTCTCTTGAATCCTCCTTCTCACACCTGTTCCTTATTGACTCATCTTCATGTGGATATTTAAGGGCTGGATGGTGCAGGAGTTGCTTGTCAATTTGTTAACCACCATCGTGATCATTAGGCTCTCTTGGGTTGTGCCCTGTATGTGAATGTTTTCAGTTTGCTAACTCAGGGTTTTTGTTAACCGTTTAGTTCTCAGTCTGTGAGGTTCCCAAGTAACCTGTTTGCCCACATATGATCTCTTCTGGACCCACTTATCTGCCCCACCAGCTGCTCATTCTGGAAAAGCTCCTACATTCAACTCACCAGCCTGCCCGCTCTCCACCATCATATTGCCTACCCTCCAAAGCTTCTTTTCTGGAATCCTTCAAATAAGAAAACAAAATCTACTCTCCCAGCTAACACTCCTTCTCTCTTGCAGACTTCCTGGTTCATTTTCTGCAGTGTTTCCACGCCAGTCTCTCAGTAATTCTCAGTTCGTCAATAAATCTTTTAAACTCGCTCCCAGTATGCTGAGCCTGAACTTAGAGACCAGTTTGCAGCAAAACATGACACTTTCCTCCTCCTATACTGGCGAAGAGACTCTTTAGCCTTCTCTTAATAGATTATCAGGTGTCCTACAGTGACATGTGAATGGATTTTCATAAACCTTGCACATCAAAACACAAGAAAGGCTACATTTTTCAATAAGCTATCCATCTGCAGCTGCTTGTCCCTGGAGACACAATCTCACTGAGCTGCTGTGGACGATGAATAACCATCCTGTGCCACTCCATCATTAGGTAACAATACACAGGAAAGGAGAGTTTGCATAGCAGATGACTTGCATATTCAGGCTCTTTCATTCTCTGTTAACGCAATTAAGCTGTGTTAAACGCTGGTGGTTTAGTTAATCTTCCACTGACAGCTGCACTGATATTGGTATATATTACATCAGTGTGGACCACTGCTTTATTTCAGCATGCTGTGATGTAGAGATGTGTGTAAACACATTAAAACTACATATTCAGTGGGCTGCATACTAATCTGTCATCAAGGTGAACCAGCTGCTTATAGGTAATGATAAGCCATGGGTTGATTTGACTTTCTGGATTAACTGAAAGTCTCTGTAACAAAGTAAATTCTTTGTGCTTCATATTAATTAATAAGTGAATGTGGAAAAAAATCTATTGGGAGTAAACAGATAAAATAATCACACAGAGCTTATTTGTTTTCCGGCTGATCCAGCAAATCACATACTTGACAAATTAATGTACTTTATCACACTATAAAATCAAATAGTATCATAAAACAATCTGGCTCATTGATTTGCACTGTGTACGGTAGGCTTATGTACCCGGACATGATAAAAGCTCTTTGAAAGTAGATTAAGTAATATGGTCTCAATGGTCCTGTATATATTGTTGTATCACCTGAACCTCAAATCATTCAGTGGAGGTACATCAGAGTGAGTTTGCTTGTAAAGAAAAGAAAAATCTTACCTCCTTGTTATAAAAAACCTTTTTGAATTTTCGATCGTTTAAATACTGTTTAACTTTTCCTTTGCACTTTTCCTTTCCCTCATAAATGTATTCACCCCTTTGCTGTGAATGTAGTTATATTTGA
Organism: Etia nguti; assembly: GCA_015106755.1. Classification (NCBI taxonomy): domain Eukaryota; kingdom Metazoa; phylum Chordata; class Actinopteri; order Cichliformes; family Cichlidae; genus Etia; species Etia nguti. The sequence continues at coordinate 4,077 of VUQG01001858.1, read as the reverse complement.
AAATGCAATGTAGCACAGTCATGCCATATTTAAATAGTCTTTATCATTTCCGCTCTTGCTGTTTTAAAACATTTCTAGAGAGTGGTAATTGTGTGTTGCACACTCACCCACTGACATCCAAAGGTGTGACAAAATCCAGTAGCAGATGTAAGGTGAGAAGAGAGGTCAACTCTGAGGATATTGGTTGGGGAAACTTGCTGAAGTGTCACAGGAAGTCTATTTTCCACTCCAGGTAGTGTAACTGATTTGGAGTTAGACTTACCTGTTACCAATTAACAATATGTGCACAGACTGCCTGACCTTCCACTCTTCCAAAGACCTATAAATCTTTGCGAAAGATAGACTGGCCAAAACCACATGTCCAGTGTTGGGATGATTTTGTTTAAATAACCTATTGAACTTACATTTTGAGGGTTATTTGTCTTTGTTAGAGTTTAAGAGAGACAGGAACGTGAAGCATGAAGCAATGGAATCAAACCAAGGCCACTGGAAGTAAGACTCAACTATGGCCCTAGGTATCCTTTTTCCTAGTAACCAGGGGGGCCACTGACTGGTTGCTAAGCCTGTGTGAATGAGGTTTTAACCAGCCAATAGCTTCCATCCAAGTTATTGGCAACTACAATAACCAATTCTCCAGCAACTGCTTTTGCCTAGTGACTATAGGTTGCCAAGGGTTCACTGATTGATCTCTAGGACCATGGGACTGAGGCTTTAATAAATTTCATTTTGAAAAAATATAAAAACGTTACCCTACTTTTTATATTACTCATATGTTACATTTGCTTTTGTTACCAGAGAAAGTCATGCTTTGATTTCTTGCTATGCACCGGGTTTGGAAGATTAATGAATTGCATTACTGCAAATATAATGACAGCGATGTTTGATTTTGTAACACATCCAACATTGTTCATATCTTTTCCCCACAATGTTAGTTCATAGATGAGAAGCGGCCGTTTTCAGTGACTTTAAACATAACCAAATTACTATCTAACCTCTAGAGAAGGCTCTTGCTCCAGTTACTGACCTCATAAGACTCGGGGCCTGCCCTCTCTTTTTCTTGTCTATATCTTTTAAAGGTTGTATGATGTTTCTTGAGTTTACAGTTGACAGAGGAGTTCCCCAGTGAAATTTCACTTAGACCTTCTTCTTACCACTACCCCAGAGATATCTAAGTAAATCCTACTTTTTGTTCAGATGTCATGCTGCGAGTCTTGGCTTCTTATTCCATGGTTACAACAGCCTTGCACACACTGAGCTTTACATATTTTGTTAAGAATCTGGGCAAAGTCAGTTAGTAGTAGAAGCAAATTCAAGTTTAGTGGCTCACTAACTTACTGTGAGCCAGTAAACCTATTTCATTACTTTGTTTTTGTCTCATTGCAACCATTTCACAGGCTAATAAACTGTCAATCAAATTTTAAACAAAGATATGCAGGCCTACGTTTTTCGTAGAAATACAATGCCGAATTTTATCTGGTTTGCGAGTGTCTGTGTAGACCGCCAGTGGATTAAGAAACAATGTTTTCTCTGGACATCCAACCCATAAGTACGCTGTGGCTTTTGGTGTCCCGCTGTAACCGTTTTGACCACCATAGACAGATTATGTAACATAAATGTAATAGATTGATTCTGTTCATGAACACAAACTTTCCATGGACACAATAAATGAGTGAAGAACATTTAATAGTGTGAAGTACTAACAAAATCTGTTGATTCATGTTCATGGTGGAGAATTTTAGCTTTCACTTTGACATACACTCCCAGCACTATATTGGACCCCTTTTGTCTTCAGAACTGCCTTCATTTTTCATGGCACAGATTCAACAAGGTGCTGGAAACATTCCTCAGAGCTTTTGGTCCATATTGACATGACATCATGCTGCCATTTGACTGGCTAATTGGATAATTGTCTTAAAGAGCAGTTGGAACAGGTGTACCTCATAAAGTGGCCAGTGACAGTGGCAAGACTCACCAGAGAGACTCAAAATCATATCCCACATGGGACACAATCTTTAGGGCTAATTTAACATTCCCATTCAGTTTGTTTTTCACCCACTTCAGTTTAGGTATTCAAACTACTTGTTTAGCTTTAAAAAACAAACAAACATTGCAAATAATGAAATGCAATTCTATGTTGCCTGAAAAAGTCTCAAGAGGACAGACTGAAAAATATTTAGGTGAAGAGCACTGAACATACTGAAAAACACAGTTGTAAAGATGCGCCTACTATCACAAAAAATAATGACATTTTGTCTCTTTTTAATGAATCGCTATGAGACTGGGATGGATATAAAGAAAATTACACAGTAAATGTTACACATTCATTCTGAGCTTTTCATAACTATTGTCTCAAAGTGTTTATCCATTAATTATCCCCTCAGCCTCACTTACAACATCTGCTATGGTAAGAAACAGAACATTACTCTGTTTCCCTTTAAGCATGGGTGTTTATTCTTGACCTTTGGGAATAAAACATCATGTATAGAGAATCTAGCTAAAAGGTCTCCTTTGTAGCTTTCAGACCTTTCACTTGTACCTCTGATCCTTTATGTAGCCTTATTCGCTTCTCTTTCTTTGTTTTGGTCTGTGCCATTAAATAACCCTCTTTTTCCAGCACACTTCTACTGCAGTCTAATCTTGTGCTACAGTGTAGAAGCTGATATAAACTATTATGCACCAGTGATTCTCTACTGATTACTGAAGCCTATAATAATGAGCAAATCATTATTTGCTCGAGTTAAAAGGTGAGAAAAAGCACATTCGGTGCCAACTATCATTGAAAAGTCAAAACAAGAAGAAAAGAACAGATATTTACAGCGATAAAGTGACTTGATTGTTAATTTTTGACACTATAGCTAAACGATTACAGAATAAGGCTTCAAGTAAAGAGAAATACCACAGTTAGTATACTCCTGATACTTTAGGCTAAACTGGTGTCCCATTGACAGTAACACCCTCTTCCCATTTCCCCCTCCTCTCCAATATTCCTTGTTCTGCCTGCTTCTTTTCCTCCTATCTCTAATCTACCCATTTTCCACCCCTCCTCCTCTTTTCTTCTCCCCCACCAGGTTCTTGGCAGTGCTTGGCAGTCGCCCACTCTTTCTACCTAGCAGGTTGATGTGTGTCTGTGAATGTGAGTGAGTGCGTTCCCTGCGTCTCTTTTTAGTGTCTATGTGGGTGCCCAAGATTGTGTGTGTGTGTGTGTGCGTCTAGCAGTAGTCTAGACATGGTTTCCTCTCCTGTGTTTGTCTTTCTCCTCAGGCCAGCTGATCTGTTCAGCCAGGAATGTAACTGCTACTGCTGCCATACTTTTAACACGCTCTCTCTGTTTCTATGCAGCCCCACCAACACCACCTTTTTCGCTCCCCCCTTCATCTCTCAACTCATTTGATTTTCTCTCTCCCTCTTTATCTGTACCCATATGCCATGTATCTGTCTGTCTGTCTGTCTGTGGCTGGCTGCACACCTCTTGGTTCTCAGCCTGCATCGCTTTACCTCACTCCTCCTCTGTTTCTTGCTTTCTGAAGAACAGTAGTTCACAATTTATCTTAGGTCACCCTCACTTCTACTTCCCCTTCTGTCTCCCCCCTTATTGTTTTGCCTGGCTCCCTGTCTCTTCTTTCTTCTGTCATTTCTCTCTCTCTTTTACCCTCTTTCCCCTTCTTATTACAATTCCTGCAGTGAAAGTTGTCTTTCACTGGAGGTCTGCTGGCAAAAGACCAGCACACTCCAGTGTGTATATGGTTCTCGGTGTGCATGTGGTACATTTATATTAATAATTTTGCAAATTCATATTGTGTGCTTTTACTGCCTGCCTGCTTTTACTGCATTTGATAACTGGTGGCTACTACTTTGTTAGTGTGTGTGAGAATGTGTGTGTGTGTGTGTGTGTGTGTGTGTGTGTGTGTGTGTGTGTGTTTTTGTATGTTTTTGTATGTTTTTGTATGTTTGTTTCCATGGACGGTACTGCGAGCCAGACTGGCATCAGGGTGACACACCTCAAAAACTGGAGACAGGCTGAATTAGAAGCACACACACACACACACACACACACACACACACACACACACCCACACA
>VUQG01001854.1:20830-32724 GCA_015106755.1 Etia nguti | reverse complement strand
GCAATGACCCGGTTACTGCGTTCACCAGATATCAACACAATTTCGATCCGCTCCTCACGTGTTAACCTCTTCGACATGTCAATGGCTGTGAACAAAGAGAAACTTGTAAATAACTCATGAAAGAATAAAGTTACGTTGAAACCAAGCACACCATTGTTTTTCTTGTGACATTACCAATAAGTTTGATGTGTCACATGGCCCTCTTCCTATTGAAAAAACAAAAGTTGCATCCAAGATGGCCGACTTCTAAATGGCCACCATGGTCACCACCCATCTTGAGGAGTTTGCCCCCTCACATATACTAATGTGCCACAAACAGGACTTTAATATCACCAACCATTCCCATGTTATTACGGTGTATCCATATAAATGGAGGGTATATTACTGTGAAGAAGGGGATTTACAGAAAAGCACCTTTCTTTCAATATTTCCTATAAATGTGCTCTGCAAAGACAAAGCAGACACAGCCCAGCTCTACAGTGAAAATGCTGAGGCTCTGGCAGGTTCAGAGGTCAATCCAAATCTGTAGCGCTGGACACAAAGAACTGGAAAGCTGGCAAAGCCTCAAGCTCCACTGCGTGTGCATATTTCTTTGTGAATATGCACTGCTTAATTAAATTGAGGCTTTACTACCTCAGAGTCTTACAGAGGGGCCCAAGGTCTCATATATAGTTTCATTACATCATTATTTACACACACATTGAAATTACAGCAGGAACATGCAGTACGTTCTGTACTGCATGTTCCTGCTGTAATTTCAATGTCTTAAAGAGGCTGAATGATGCGCATGTCACAGAGAAACAGCTCATATATGAAGGGTCAGCTTTGCCATCTTCCCAAATAGATGAGACTGGGTTTTGTGGAGGCAGAAATAAATTAACCGAGCTATCAATAGCCTTTTTTGCTCTACTCTGTGCTTTTAGTGTCGTTCGCTACACCGACCAGCAGATGGCAGCAACGCGCACTTTCCTGCAGTGAAGAAGACGCATTCTTGTTACGTCATCAGCGAGCGCCCGCAGACCTGACACACGAGGATGTGTTGGTGTTTACTGAAATAAGAGTATTTTAGCGATTCTTTTGTCATAACGCGTCCACAGCTGATCTCACCGAGCTTGAAAGGACGAGGTAAATCAGAAATGGGCGACTTTTCCTCCCTCGGTCTGTCAGACTGGCTGGTTAAACAGTGTAAACAGCTGGGAATCAACAAACCCACTCCAGTCCAGGAAAACTGCATGCCAGCTATCCTCCAAGGTAAGACAGGACGGGAATACTGTCACATATATGCTTGTAATACCTGCCGGAGGATCGCTGATAACCTCTGAATAACTGTTAAGATGTGTTTAAGGATAGAGGTCTGGAAGACTTTCTCTGTTATTTACACAGCGGAGGTGGACTTCCTCTGCAGCTCTACATTTGCTCCATCATTATCGAGATGTTTCTTTCCACAGGTCGGGATTGTATGGGCTGTGCCAAGACCGGCAGTGGGAAAACAGCAGCGTTCGTGTTGCCAGTGCTGCAGAAACTCTCAGAGGACCCGTACGGCATCTTCTGCCTGGTGCTCACTCCTACCAGGTCAGTGCAGTACGTGGACATCCAGAGTCTCAATAATGCCTCATCAAACAAGCTGTGGTGATGTTTGGGGTTTTTTAACTAAGACAAAAGCCAAGGATATTTCCTCCACGTTTTTATTTTATTTTAGTTCGTTTCAAGTTCACAAAATCATTTTAATTAGTTTACTTTTTTTTCTTTTTCCCCCAAAAGTCTAGTTCATTTTACCTAACTAACTTTTTCATATCTAGTTTTAATATATATTATAATAACCTCGATGTACATTCAGGATTCATGGTGATAATTGAGAATCACCGGGTTGGTGCATAAATACTGTTTTATGCTGTGTTATCTTCATTTTCACAGATTTAAGTGAAGAAATGGGAACAAATGATGTGTTTTTATTACAGGCAGCTGGTGACAAAGTGCCTAAAGATACGGTTTAAAATGGCTTCGTTGATCAGTCTGTTATGTGCGGTGTTTGGGTCGTAACTTTAAAAAAGCAGTACACGTTGCTCTTTACTTCTCCTAAAAGTAATGTAGTACTTTGCTTAATTGCACACCAGAGAAAGTAATTTGGTATACTGCTTGTTTTCTCACGGGCAATTTACTCTGTAGTAATTATAACTGCAATATGATTACTGAATTTATTAGAGTAACATGTTACGTTACTGCGTTACTGAAAAATCTAATGTTATTACATTAACAGGTTACTTTGGAGCATGTTACTCTAATACTGGTTCATCCTTTGAGTTCTTTATATTTTGCTCCTTGGAAGCAAAATATAAAGAAATGAGGGGTCGCTCAAGATTTTTACACACCAGCGTAAATCCTCTCATATTTTCATCTCATTATGATGTAAATATGTCACTCAGGGAGCTGGCCTATCAGATTGCAGAGCAGTTTCGAGTCCTGGGGAAACCTTTGGGTCTGAGAGACTGCATCATCGTCGGTGGAATGGGTAACTATTTTCTTATTTCTTTTTTTTTTTTCTTTTTTGGCAAAAAAAATAGAAAAGAATAAACATCAGAGATTTTTTTCCCCTGAATCTTCCATCAGTTTGTTTAAGCTAATAATTGAGCAGCTGACCTTTAATCATAGTGTAAAAATCTGCCAAATTTACCTATTTTTGTTGTGCTTTGAGTGAATTTAGTCCACCTGTGCAGAATTCACAGTTCACCATTAAAGGTGGGAGTCCTGCTCAGCTGCAGGAACCAAACAATGTCGCCAGTTTCCATGAACTTGGTTTGCTTTTGTCTGATGCTCGTGCTCTGTGCTGACTCTGCTGTGTTGTGGGCAGACATGGTGACCCAGGCCCTGGAGCTGTCCAACCAACCGCATGTAGTCGTAGCAACGCCGGGCCGACTGGCCGATCACATCCGCAGCTCCAACACCTTCAGCATGAAGAGGATCCAGTTCTTGGTGAGTTCACCGAAACTCAGAAATAGATCAGATCCAATGACAAGAGTATTGTTACTACGTAAACCTCTGTTTATATGAAGTACTTTTGTCACATACAAGTCGTAATCTTTCACCAGTGTGCACACTCTGTAGTCTTTTTCCACCCTGTGGAGCCACAGTTAGATGATCAGTACCTGTGATGTAATTGTATATAATATCTCGTGGTTTTAATGACTGTTTGTGTGTCGCCTTTTCGTCCGTGGCAGATTTTGGATGAGGCGGACCGGCTGCTGGAGCAAGGCTGTACTGACTTCACCAAAGACCTGGAGGTGATCCTGGAGATCCTACCGGCTAAGCGTCAGACGCTGCTGTTCAGCGCCACGCTGACCGACACCCTGCAGGAGCTGAAGAGCATCGCCATGAACAAACCGTTCTTCTGGGAGAGCAAATCGGAGTGAGTGACCTGCACCTGTCTGGGGATTTGCAGGTTATTCATGGTCCAGTGAGAAATCTAATAAAACTGTTAGCAGGGTTCAGATTGTGAAACGGTGTGTGCAGATTTTCCCGGATACGTTCACAGAAAAATAAAAGAAACAATGTAAAATGTTGAAGTGTGTACAGAATAAAACAGCGGCTCAGCAGCTGAGCTTTCTGTTCTCTGTTCAGCTTTACATGTTTTCTCCTCCTGGTGAAGTTAAATCCGTTGTCTGATTTCGGGTGGCAGGAAAATGTAATAGAATCTGACTGAGCGTGAGCGCTGTGTCACAGAGGCTCCACAGTGTTGGGTGGTTTCATCACCTGTGGTATTTAAATGTTTCTGAAGCCCTGAATCCCCATCACCTTCAGCAATGCTCTCTGTTATATTTTTTGAAACATCAAATCTAATGGGTGGTCAGTGATTTATCTTTCGTTATTGTTGTTGTCAGAACACGAACGGTAGAGGAGCTGGACCAGAGATACATCCTCACTCCAGAGAAGGTGAAGGACACCTACCTGGTCCACCTGATCCAGACATTCACCGATGAGCATGATGACTGGTCCATCATCATTTTTACCAACACGTGCAAGTGAGAAGCCACGAGGGGTTCAGCATCCTGTGTGCACATTTACAGTTTAAAGCAAGGCAGTGCCCTTTTATGAAGCACAGTCTTCAGTCTTTCCACATGTTATAACATATATTTGATTTAGAAGAGAAAAAAAAAAAATCATATGAATGATATAAAAGTCATGCGTGCAGGTCTTTGAGTGTTCTCGCCTTTTTGTTGCTGTGGTTACGCTCACGTCGCACTGAATACATTTTCTTGACCAATTCAGGAGCTGTCAGATCCTCACCATGATGCTGCGGGAGTTTAACTTTCCAACCATCTCTCTGCACTCCATGATGAAACAGGTGAGGCTTGTCTGAACGGCAGCGACGGCATAAACTGACATCAGCAGATACATTTCATTAGAGGACGCCTGCTGAGGGACATTTTAAGGGCAGCTTCGTTGCAATGACAGCTGAATGAGGTGCAAAGTCAATTCATTTTGCACCTAGAAAGCATTTGACTTTGCTTTCTGTGTTGGAGATTTCGCCGCTCCTGAGAGGTCCTCTACAAATATCTGCAGGGAATTATATTTGTGTCATTAAAGGGACAAAGGGAGAGTCTGCTGAAAATGATCAGAGCATTTTACAGCAGATAAATGAGCCCGCAGAATAACAGACTGCTTTTTGTTCTTCAGAAACAACGATTTGCAAACCTCGCCAAGTTCAAAGCCAGCGTCTACAAAATCCTGATAGCGACTGATGTAGCTGCCAGGTGAGAATGCACGTGAAGCAATGGAAAGAAATGAAAAGGCCAAATTTCTATGACTCTAATCAACAAATCTGACACAAACATTATGTAGTGCGAGCCTGTTTAAGCCTTCTGTCACTCCTCTCTGGAGTCACCACAAAGCATTTCAAAGCAGAAACGTGCGTTTTCCTGTTACTTCCCGCCCACAGGGGTTTGGATATCCCAACTGTCCAGGTCGTCATTAATCACAACACCCCCGGCCTTCCCAAGATCTACATCCACAGAGTCGGGCGAACAGCCAGAGCAGGTTTTTTTTTTTCTCTCTCCTTACATCGTCCTCCTCACATCTGACATAAACACCACTCATACACTGTGACGTTTTCCTCCTGCAGGTAGGAACGGAGTGTCCATCACGCTGGTCACGCAGTACGACATCCACCTGATTCATTCCATCGAAGAACAGATTCGTAAGTCGCATCAGGAGCGTCTAAGAGCTCAGTTTAAGGATCCGTGGATGAAGCTGGTAGAAAAGCTGGACCTGAGGATAGATTGTAGTCCATCAGTAACATTAATAAGTAAAACACGTAAAACTTTTGACTTTTAGAGATTTTATTTTTCTTAAACTTGAATGTTTGCACAATATCTGATTGCAAAAGAGGTTAGGTAATGATTTTTGCTTTTTGAGATCTGCAGCTCATCACTATCTTGTAAATATCACAAAGTGCATGTATGTTTAAACACTGGTCTCTGGTCTTCTTACAGAAACCAAGCTGAAGGAATATCCTGTGGAGGAGAAGGAAGTCCTGAAGATCCTCACCCAGGTCAACGTGACCCGGAGGGAGTGTGAGATAGTACGGATGTTTTAATCACTCATGCTCACCTCTTGCTTTTCACTACACTGAATCCAGTTAAAGTGGAACATTGCTCCTTGTTTCACACGATGACTGACAGTATGAAAATCGTCCAGTTAGTCAGAGACGCCTGTTTTTAAACTGCCTCACCAGTTTCAGCGTTTTCACTGTAAACTCCATGTTGCAGAAACTCGAGTCAACAGACTTTGATGAGAAAAAAGAGATCAACAAGAGGAAACAGCTAATCCTGGAGGGGAAGGTGAGTACAGCCTCTTAGTTAACTGTTTAAACATTATTCTGTTTTTGATTTAAAGTATGATTATTATATTTTTAAGTAGAGTTGAACGTCTGAACAGCAGTGAGGCGCTATTTTCCAGATCTCGGGGTGACTGTTATTGGCCAGAAGGGACAAAACAGTTTAAATATTTTGATATAAATACAAATAGTAAAACTAGACTTTAATCTTAAGGGAAATAAAATGTATTTTATTATTGTCATAATTTTAAATATTCAATGGCTGTTGCAGGTGTTTACTGAACAGTTCCTTTGAGTCTATGAAAAGTCTGTAAAAATAAACAGCTTCTTATAAACTCTAAAATATTTATGAATCCACACTGGATTTTTTTTTGAAATTATTATTTTTCATATATTTACAGGATACTGTGTGATATAGATTATGAAGGAATGATATATGCAACTAAAATGAGAGCTTGCTATAAGGTCCCAGCAGTGCAAACCGTGTGTAAGTCTTTTATAGTGCTGTAATTGCAGCTGCTGGAGCAAAATTGACGATGGCATTTGTCACAGCGTACAATATTTTTCTGCAAGGCTGTAGGAAAGTAACCTGTAACTAAATACATCCAGTTTAAAGTTTCAGAGCTCTGAGGTTCAACTGACATAAAGAGATGAAGCACAGCATTCAAATAATTAAATCAAGTTGAAATTTTTTTATTTTACGAGTCCGCCTTGCAGCAGTGTTGTGTTTAAATGTTACATTTTTATATTCTTTATAGAGTTTAATCGTTTTATCATCACCGTTGTCAGGTAGCAGTCACCTGACACGTGAAGTGTAATGAGAGCCCACACAGAGCATGAAGCAGAGAACATTTAATAACCACTCCATCATCTCTGATTGGGGTTCTGTATTTTGTCGAGCCAGCGACTACAACACACCTGTGGTCGCTGAGGGTCAAAGGTTATGCTGCTCACACTCGCAGGCAGTAGCTTTTTTGTGGCCATGTCTACTTTCAGTACGGATCCTGTACACGAGAACATCCATCATTAGTGTCCGGCGGCCTTTTGCAGCTCAGAACTGATGGAATAACTTGTACATGTACATAGCTAGCCTGTGTGAAACAAGCCTTTAGCAGCAGTGTGTTTTGGCTGCACAGGTTTCCCTTACCTTCTAATGAAAGTGGCACAGGAAGCACCAGAATCTGGACACACGATAGCAGCGGGCGTCTCTCTGTCCACTGTGTTTCAAGAAAGTGTAAAGGACTAAGAGTGCCTAAAATACCTGGTACCTGCCCCACGGTGAGTTTGGCATTCTGGTATTTAAGAACTCATTTCCTGCCATTTCAGGATCCAGAGCTGGAGGCCAAGAGGAAATCTGAGCTGGAGAAGATCAGGAGCCAGAAGAAGAAGTTCAAACAAAAAATCCAGGAGAGCATTCAGAAACAAAAACAGCTAAAAAAGAAACTGATGAAGAGAAGACAGATGAAATAGAAAGAGGCGGAGCAGGCAACTGCATGAAAACTGCCTCATGTATATACTGCAAACTGTATCTGTATAATACCTGTAATATTTGTATCTTCAAATAAACTTCAAGAACAACTGAAGTTGACAGCGTTTATTGATTCAGTTTAACAAGAGAATCAGCATCTTGTGATGAAACGTCACTGCAAAGACGGTTTCAAATTTGTATTTACATCACATTGAGACTTCTATTTCATGAATTAAATCTCAGCCTAATGACGTGGTGAATGAACGCTCTGTGTGCAACAGGATCACATCTTCAATGATCGCTGCACATGTTGGAAATGACTGTAGCTCAGAAGATGGGAGAAAAAATTATTACGGCAACATTTTTTAAATTCTTTTAAAGCTCTAACACATTAGGATTCACCGGAACAAGTTGATATGCTAAAAGAACTCAGTGCACAAATGTCAACTATTTCTAACTCAAACATAACAATGTCTAAAGCGCAACATGATTGTCACGTGTGTGCAGAAATGAGAAGCAGGTGAGAAACAACGGTGCAGTACATTCTTGCTTTGTTCAGAAAGTGTCATTCCTGGAAGAAGTTACAAAACTACAATCCTTCGGACAGTTTGAAGAGAAGATACAAAAATCGAGAAAGAAAACTGCGTCCCGCTCATTCCTGTACTCAGCAAGTTGCTACGAAAAAAATATATATATATCCCATATTTCAGTAAAACTACACAACGAAACGATGCACACGGCAGCACAATGTCCGACAAAAGCAAAGTGGATCAACTCAGGAGGAACTGCTCAGCACAAATCAAACAGCCACAGAAGGGGAAAATAAAATCTAACAACCTCTATTTTTACCTCACAGAGAAGGAAGGTGGCTTTTTTCCCCCCCGCCCCTCAATCAGCCCAGCTGCTAGACTCACTCGCTTAATTTTATTCAAACAATAAAAATATATAAATAAAACAAGTCCTTTTCTGTGGGTTTCTTAAGCCCTCTGGTGTCTGGAAGGTTGTTGAAAATGCTGGTCGTTTGACTGGAACTACATTCATGCTTGTGCTGCGGCTGTTTATCCGAGGGTGAGCGGTTATAGGCACTGATTCTGGTCTCATTCGCCGTTTTATTTCATCTCTCTGCCACCGCCTGATCAGTACTGGATGGCGTTTTCTGCTGTGAGTGACTGGGGGTTAATAACGTGTCGGAACAATTTGAATCCACGGGAAAAGTCTTTCGGGTCAAGTTCATTTCTGAATTTCAAACACTTCTTTTCAACCTGATTAGCTTTCGTTGTATTTGGGTGGTCGACGTGACCTTTAATATGGCTTCATTAAGGTGGAAAAAACAGTGACATCTGGTATGAAAAGTCCACTCTTTTCCCTAAACCTCTGACTTTAACATGTTTCCTTCTCTGCCTCAGCCACCTTCCTTTTCTTCTACTTTCTTGCGGTTGATTGATCGCCACGACCACCTGTTAGCCTCATCTAAATATCCTCCTCTTCCTCCCCGTTTAGTTTCTTTCACCTCAAGCAGGGATTCACGTGATGAGTGTGGAAAGTCCACAATCCCCTGAGGAAATCACTCAGAGCAAAAGCATTCAAGCATTTGCCAATGTAAGCGTACACAGAGTGTTTTAAAAAGACAGCAGGACGTCAGCGACCCCGTCGTTCCAAAGATTAAAATAAGAGGGGAAAAAAGCCTTCGCTGAAACATCAAATGACGCCGAGCTGAATATTCGATGCTGGTCATGTTTGATAGTTTCAATGACTTTTTTGCAATTTTGTGCTCTGTGGTAAGAAAGGTAAACTGTCCCATGATGATCGCGACATCGTCGGAATTCGCGTCTCATGCCTTGAAAAAGAAGGAAAAAAAAAAAAAAAGAAGTCTGAAATCCCCATGCCACTCCACCACTGACGAGTGGTCGAAACCACCCCACTGCAGACCTTGTGAACGAGCCAGTGGTTCTCAAGGCGAGTGAAAGGCATTTCAATATCAGACTCAGACACAGAAACAGAGTTTGTCGTTCCTCTCTGAGAGGGTCCGTCGACTGCCGCTTCCTTTAGAGGCTGCTGAGGTTTGGAGGGTCCAGTAGAAGACAGTAGGTAGCACGCTTCTCCCATATCAAACCTAATTTCAAAAATAGTCCAGGGCACTGCACAGGTTGAGAGTCAACCAGCTTTTAGCACAGGGATGCAGAACTGCAGCCAGGTCATGAAACCAGGTTTCTTCAAATTCTGCTGAAAAGCTACGATCTTCACCTGAAGACAAGCGCATAAACTGTTTCTCAGACGCTGTGGATGGGAGGGTGTTGGGAAAATTATTTTATTTGGAGCTCAACCTCATTTGGATTCCCACGAGAGACCGTTTAGACCTCGTGTTTCCCTCAGCAGCCCGACCACAAGCCGCCATCTTTTCGACCTCCCCTCATTCACTCTGCACGGGCATTGGTTCCTGCGTCTCGCTTGTTCACTCGGCCTCTGATGCCATCTCCCTGCCTGTCTGTTCGTGCTCTCTTCTTCTACCCTCTTTGTTTCTCTCGCTGGTCATTGGTTTGGTTTTGCTATCCCGTCGCTTTCACTTGGTGGTGCTTCGGTTGTAGCAGAGGAAAACAGGTATCCATTTTATGTTTTTATTATTTCCCAGATTAAAAAGCTGATGAACTAAGCTCAGCTCAAGCCTAGCTCCCTTCTTTGGGTAACCTGCAAGACACGACACGACACGAATGAGAAAAGTTGACTTTCTATAGAAGCTAGGTAGAGCTTTGGCATAACATGTTTTATATGCCTGATGTAATTTTACCTCATCCACAGGTCAATTATTAATATTAATATTATTATTATTATTATTATGTAACATTTCCAGTGGTTCATCCTGAGGTTTCAGGCACTTTCACAAAGTTTTGTGTGAAACTAGATTTAAATTATATTGTAAGTTAGCAAAGATCAGTGAGACACACCTGAAGCTTTTGGCAGTCAGTCATGAGAACAGCTTTACTCTGAATACTTTCACACTACACTGTAGCTAAAGACATACTTCTTGTACTTACGCTTCAGTACTGTGACAGTCCAGTCACGCCGCCATGCTGGTAAGCACGTTCACCCTGGTAGGTCGAGTCCTGGGACAAAGCCACGTCGATTTGGGACTTGAACTCGTCACCCAGGTAGCTGTCCTGGAGGACATAACGGTACACAAATCAGTTGTTTTTCCATCCAAGATTGTTCAAGTTTGTCCACCGACGCGCCCAGAGTGTAACCGATCAGTGTTGAGAGTCATACAGAAGTTTTCAAGGGTCACTCAGATGTACCTGCCCCTGAGCAGGCACTTTTCTCTCCCCTGAAAACAGCCCTGAATGAACTGCTACAGAAGTTTTGCACAGTGGGAACACACAACGAGCCAATCAAAAACTGCCTGGTAGTTCCTGAGGTGGAAAACACTGGAAAGTGTTTAGACAGGAAACTTTTCCAGCTCAGGGTCCTTTAACCTTTTCTAATTCAATCTTAGTAATGCTTTTATTTATTTATTTATTTAAATAATGGAATGAATCTGGATTAGAATACAGTTTCTCTGGTCTAGATAGGAGAGTGGCATCATAAGGATTTAAAAAAAATATGTAGCAACTCATCATTCTTGGTTAATTTCAAAACAAATATTTCCCAGAGGATTAATGCATGATCACAACCAAGCGGTCATTAATAAAATAGCAACACATGATATTGGTTGTCATTAAATTGGTGTTACTCTCCGCTGCATCTCCTTTCTTTAAGCAACAGTGACGCGTTACCTGGGAGAGCTCCGGCTGGGAGAGGCCAGGCTGGCTCATCTGTGAGGGCTGGCTCATGGAGATGTAGCCTTGTGTCAGTGGCCCCTGGGAGAAGGACTGGGAGGCTCCATCCTGGCTGGCCTGACTGTTGGGTCCATTACCCTGACTGGCACCCTGGTGTGCTGAACCACGGATCCTCTGCCGCCCACCACGCCCAGGCTTACCTTTCATTGCTCCACGCCCTTTATGTAAGAAGTAGGGGGAAATAAAATAAAATAAAATCACAACCTGTCAAGTCATTATACTGTGGGTAGCTATACAAGCATGAGAACTGATGGTTATCAAATATCACTGATGAACTTTGCATTATGCCCTCAGTGGGCAGCAAGTTTCTGGAATCACTGAACATTTAAAAAAAAAGAAAAACAAACAACACACATCCAGAATAACCCGTCTGCGTGCAGTTATTCAGGTGGTCTGAGGTGGGACTAGTCCGAGCAATGCTGAAGGAGGTCTATCAACTTTCCCTCCCCTCTTTTTTTTTTTTTTCTCCTCTTAGGTTTAGATTTGCAGGTTCAATGAAACAAACTTTCCCTCACTTCTCCTTTTGCTGTTATCATACCTGCAGCAGGGCCATTGGTCTGACCTAGATAGCTAGGTGGAGCCATTGGTGGCATCACCAAGTTGAAGGGTATAGGAATATTCATAGCAGCCATGGGACCTGGGCCTGCACCAATCATCCCAATCTGGTCATGTGTTTGGAAATACATATTAGATGGACGTCCACCTAAAAGAGATCATAAATAACAATAAGACATGGCATGCAAAGTTTTACTGATTTAAAATTAAA
>VUQG01001854.1:0-18901 GCA_015106755.1 Etia nguti | reverse complement strand
TGATGCAAAAAAAAAAAAAAAAAAAAAAAATTGCAATCACGTCCACAGTGTTTAGGTAATGTTTTAAAGCAGAGGCCGAAACAAATTATGTCCGTAAATTTAAGTAGGATTGAAGTAAAATGCCACCAAGTAACAAACAAAATGTGAGAACTTACCTGTTAAGGTACGAGGTTCCAGAGCTGGCGATTTCCTCCTGACCTTGAGTAACGTAAAAGAACATGGGCTTGTCTGGCTGTGGCCACTGGAAGTCAAAGCCTTTCTTGATGCGGTCAGCTGAGGAGAACAGGACGGTCTAATTATTGTTAAGTTATAAGTTGGTGGATCTTCTACTAATCGGAGCGGAAATCAATTTGCTCCTCCATCAAACCAGATAATGAACTGCCGAATCGTAACAAACCTGCAGTGACGCCATTCTGCAGGGATCCCTCGTAGAAAATGTTAGAGGGGAAGGCACTGAGAGCCGGGTGCATACGGTACTGGACCTGCAGGCGGATCGGCCGGATCCCCAGGACCACCAGGCGCTCAAACAGGGACTGCGACAGACCTGCTTTAGCCGCCTTCTTACACATCACCACAGGACCCAACTGGCAGTGGTCACCCACCAGAATAAGCTGGGTGGAGGAAGAAGAGCCACATAATTGTGACGCTTGGGTTAGTTTAACAACACAACGCAAGACGTTAATGTTCCCTAATGTTCAGACTGTTGAATGTTTTAATACTTGACAGTAGCTGCTACTACAGTTTACATGACAAAGCTTTAAATTTTTTGTTGACATGTGCCAAAGTACTTCTTCATTTACTGTTAATGCAAAAAATGACAGAAACCACAGCAAACAGCAGCAGCTGGGATCTATCAGAGCGCTCCTTCAGCTCGAGGGAACAGATGCAGCTGTTTGGGTTTTGTACCTGCTTTGCTCCCAACACCACAGGCACCATACACTCGGGCTCAGTGGCCTGGGTGCTCTCATCGATCAGGATCGAACGGAACTGCATCTTGGCCAGACGAGGGTCTCCAGCTCCGACACAAGTGCAGCAGATTACGTCAGCGTTCTGGACAACGAAGAGGAAGTTATGATCATTATCTGCATCCCAGGTTGAAGAAGGTATTGAATCATCTTAATGGACTGGTATAGACAGCCAGTTGAAATGTGATATTTTCTTTTCCTGTACTACCATGTACTGACTGAGTGAGGCCAGTGGAGTTGCAGGATTTAGCTACACAGTAGCGTGTGAATGTGAAAAACAATTTTCAAAGGCAGCAACTGTCTGTAATAGGGAGAGGCAACTAGGGATGTGGACGACTAGTTGAGTGGATGTTTAAATGCTGCTGCCCCCAGTGATCAGCACCACAACTTGTAGTTAAAAATTAAATGTATAAATTAGGCCACTGGTTATACAGAATAATTCTCAGAGGCAAACAAGTTTTGACTGAACTTCCAGCTGCATTTAAAGCGAAAACCAACACCTCCTCACCATGAGCAGCTCCCTCTCAGCAGTGCGCTTCAGAGCCCTGTAGCGTTTCTCATCAGCAGACGACAGCTCACCAGTCTCATCTTTTAGCTGCTGTAGTTTCTGAAGCTCTGGCATACTGTGGAGACAAAGATACATCCAATTATTTACACCAGTACATTACAACACTAAACCTGTGATATAACGGCTTTGTTTAAAATGCATGCATTCAGTTGCAGTTGTTGTAGGATGTTGATATTTCTCATTCGTTCAACTCAAAAATAAATGCTTATAATGTGTGCCTGTTGTTAGTGCCAGGAAGCCACTAAAGGGCATCCAGCTGTGAGTACGAGCACAGTCACATCTGGCAAACGAAGGACTATTTCCCCTCATGCTACTGACCTGTCCATGTTGCTGATCTGGTTGTGTAAAGCAAGGAAAGACACAGGAGACTCGATGGCCTCCCTGCTCTTGGCACACAGCCTGACAACCTTCAGTCCAGTCTTATCGATCTTCTCAGTCAACTGGTCCACAGCAATGTTACTGGGAGCACACACCAAAACTGGTCTACGGGACACATGCATCACAAAGAGAAAGAGAACAAGAATTACATGACTGGAATAATAACACACTCCAAGTATAAAAGGGTTAACTCAATTTTTGCCTTACCCGTTGCCCTGTCGGGACAAGTGGTACACAATTGTGGCAGAGGTGACGGTCTTTCCAGTGCCAGGAGGCCCCTGGATCAGACTGAGAGGTCTCTGAAGCACCGTCTTCACGGCATACACCTGAACATGCAAGAAACAACATCAATCAATTGGGTACTTAAAACAAATGCAGTTTGCCAAAAACACACACGAAAAAAAAAAAAGAAAAAAAACCCCCACACAAAACACTTTTTGGCCATCATAACAAAATCTTTCCTTATTCTTTGAGTTTTCCAAATTAATTTACAAAGATGAACGTCTTTGTTGCACTAATGTACAGTAAATGAACCAACTAAAGTTATACTATGTCCTACACTGAGATTATGGCCATCTAAAGGTTTTGTTGTATGAGTTACAATGTCCGAGTCTGACCTGTGAGTGATTGAGGTCAGGAAGGCCTGGGGCAGTGAAGCGCTTTGGCAGCTGGCACTTAATGTTGACATCCTCGACCTCATGGCCCAGGAGTTTGTGGTAAATGTAGCCAGACACTGAGGTCTCATCCACCGCAAATGTCTTCAGGGCGCTTTGCATCCTGCAGCAGGACATAAACAACTCTAAGTCAGCAGTTACTGCCAAAATTAGCTTACCAAATGCATTTAAATTGAGCTGAAATCTTTACAACTGATAGTCAAATGAAAAAAAGAAAAGACAAGACACAACGAATCTACTGAAAACATGAGGCGCAAATGAAAGGACAGGAAGAAAAGACCTTGTGGTACGGCATGTCGTTAAATGCTCTGGTATAAAACAGCTTACCTATCAAAGGAAGTCGACTTCCACACAAAGTCCACCTGGAAGTTGTGGGGGATTTCCACAGGTGCTCCAACACTGCTCCGCAACTCAATAGCAATTTCATCTCCATAGTCTTTAAACACAGGCTATTAAGGAAATCCAGCCTTAAAATATTTCTAGTGGGTGAGTGCGGGCTTTGCTCTCTGTACTTCTCTGTTAGGACGGTCACTGCTGCTGTAAAGGGCCGCGCTGGAATGCAACATTAAGAAACAGATCGTATCGACTGTATAAAGGATACTGTCTGGGACCTTGATGACATGACCGATGCCCTTCCACAGCGGGGCCAGGTCTCCCTTGTACCGCAGACAAATCTCATCACCTTGCATCAGCCGCATATCTGGCGTCAAGTGAAAGGACACAAGTTAGAAACCTGCACTTACCAAAAATTACATGCAAAAGTATTTAAGGACAGGGTTAAGTTCATGAAAACACATGATACAATACCGTGCACTCGTCTAACCCCACAACCAAAACAGAGGCAAGAGGAGGAAAACAAACAAAACAAAACAAAACAAAACATGCACGCATGCCACCAAAAGATGCAGGGATGGGGGAGGTTGCATGCAAGGACTGAGGAGGGAATAGGATGGTAGCTACATCTGTACCACAGAACCACTTGGAGGAAGAAAAGTTTAGAGAATTACCACCTGAATCCGTCTTAGGAAGAGTGAAATAGGCAATCCGCTTTTTGTTCAGCCCCAGATCCCACCTAACCGTTATATTATCTTGAGTCTGAAAAAAGAAAGGGGAAAAAATGATCAAAACATCAGGTATAACTATACTGATGTCACAGCTATAACAATATTGCAGGAAATAAAGTTAAAACACTTCAGAAAAGTGCCTTATGCAACAAAAAATACATTTCAGATTACAGCTGTAGTCAGGAAAATCTATCATTACATCCTGCTTCAGCATGATAATAAAATAATCCTCACCACACCCCTAAAGTCATTTAATGATTAAAGGTTTTTTAAAGATTAAAAACTTTATCCATGTACATTTCTGGAAGTAAAACACCAGTAACTACATTCCAGGACCTCCAGTGTGGAAACCAGGTTCAGGTACCTGCGACTCCTTAAGCTTCTTGTCGTAGTCAGCTTCCAATTTGACCAAAGGGCCAAATATATTTTGGTACTGATAAGCATCCTCGTAACGCAGCAGCACATGCTGGGGCTCCTCGTCTACTCCGGGTTTCTCCAGGTCTTCCAAGGTGGCAGTGGGATTGTCCTGTAGCAAAACCACAAAAAACAATAAAAACAAACAATAAAGTCAACACTCTTACAAGCCCTAAAAAAGCAAGACGCATATGAGTGGATCGTACCTTCCAGAGTTCCTCCAACTTGTTGATCTGCTGGGCCGTGATCTGACGGGCTCTAAGCTGCTCCTGTTCTGACGGGATCTTCACCAGCCAGGACAGAAAGCATCGGTCCTGGATCAGCGGCTGCCACTGCGAGCTGTCCCAGTTGATGTCCTTCAGGCTGCTTTGGCTGGCACAGGGCTGCCTGAATGGAGGCACAAGATTCAGGCAGAAGTATTGGAGGTTTCAAACTAATCAAACTACTGTTAAATCACAGTACTTCTTACTGCAAGTCCATGAGGCCATAGAGAGGGTTATGTTTACTGTCAGAGCCTCAAGCTCTATTTCAAGCTTAATGCACATTAGTAGGGCGGTCCGGAGACAACAGCTGCAGACTCTATAGCTGACTGCCTGTTCACTACTTTGATTGATAGTGCATATTACGTGCTACAGTCAGAACACTGGCTCTCTCTTCGCTGAACACATTGGTGTTTGTGTGACAGAGAAAGATCCACACTGGGGAGTTTATTTCCCACTTCCAGCACAAACAGAAAGTAACAGTCCAGAAGTGTTGTAGTCCTATTCATCTGCCATAGTACATAATGTATGTACACACACAGCTCTGAGAAGTGTCTGTGCTGAACTCTGTTGATCAGAGGGCAGAAACAGAGAGTTTCTCACACTTCCATCATGAAGAGAAAGTATCACGAGAGCAGCAAGTTCCATTAACCTCCTTCAAAAACAGCAATGAACGATTAATCCTTGTCTACTTAGTGTAAGTAGACCACTGAAGGCAAAAAATATATAAAACCATAAAATTTATGCAATCCCTGCCCAGTTCTTTTTATTAACTTAAAAAAAAACACAGAACATCTTCCTGACTGTTCTTCTGCCTCTTTTGAGCTGCTTTTATATGTCTGAAAACAAATATGAGCATATGGGGGGCTGAGCCTGCAATACACAGGTCAATTAAAAATATTTAAATATTTCTAAATATGTGTTTCATATAATTTTCGACAAGTTTATTTACCCTAAATTATTCAATTTTGGAAAAGATGAGCTCTCTTTATCAAAAATACATTAAAAATAAAAAAGGTACATCAATTTTGTTCATGAACCTTCATCTGTTGGACGTTTTTTTTTCCATCTATCTCATTATTCAGGCATTTCAAGGCCTCTTCACCAGTGTCCTAAACCTCAGGATGCATGACAAGTCTAAAGTAAGGGGGAGAAACCTAAATAACTGAGAAGAAAACAACTTTATGATAAACTTCAAGCATCAAATGAAAATATTCACATTTAGCTTCACAGAGGTTAAACATTGTCCTGCTCCAATCAGGTCAGTCCCCAGCAACATACCTGCAGAGTAGCACCACCACAGAATCGGCCTTAGCTGGGATGAAGCCCAGGAGAAAGACGTTGCGACAGCCGCAGTTGTAACACTCCAGCACGGTTTCGCCCAGCGGCCCATCTTTATGCAGAGTCACTTCTTTGCATTTGGCTCTCACCAAATGGTTCACAATATGGCTGCAAGGCAGACAATGGGAAGTCAAACCAAACAGAAAATTAAAAAACTGACACTGAGCCAGAGAGCAAAAATGGGAAACGGCCCACTCAACAGTTATGAACAAAGGCTGTGAATAGGATAGGTTTCCTATTACACTGCTTGGTAGCATCTACAGTAAATAAACCTGAACACGCCCTCTGTTCAACCAATGCAAATACAAGAGTTGCCATCTACTTCTCACAGATCTCTCATTACACACATGCCACACTGTCTGTCTCCTAAACATGGCTGGTATTGGCAGAAGTGTGTGAAAATTTCATTGTTATCATTTCAGGTTGTTACTAGTTTCATTTTCTGATTCCTACATGCAATTAAATAAAGACAAGCAGACGACGCACCTGCCGGATGTATTGCCACGCCCATTACAGAACCACTTCTTGCTGGTATTGCAGTACACCACACACGCTGGATCGTGGATACCGCAGTAGCTGTAAGGAACAAACACAGCAGTGTTTAGAGCAAACACAACAAGCGCAAAAGACCAACTGTACACACACCCAAAGTTACACACATGATATTGGGTGTCAGAGGGGTCAGCATATTATATGGTCCCTGTCAAATGCTATGTGCTCACATGACTGGATCACAAACATGAAATGTCATGGGAATATGTTGCCCCCATACATGCAGGACTCTTTGAATATGAATAAGCTTCAAAACATGTACAGTATTTCATAAGATCCAATTGAAAAGCACACAAACACTCCCAGAAAGCCAGTTTAAGACAGTTAAATACATTTAAATTGCATATTTAACTGCCAGTTCTTCTTAAAAGCTTTTACCTAAATTTCACTGTCGATTTAATGTTTAGTATTCTTACGGGATTATGAAAGTAAACAGGAATGAGATTCAAGCATAGCACTTGCAGTAATGTGAAAACTACTAAAGCTGGTTGATATTTCATCAGGGCCACGTGAACCATATCGCAGCACTAAAACCATAAACCTCTGATAGTGCACTGTAATTCAACCAATGTGATTAGCTAAAAATTGTACAGGATACTAAACACCGGCTTATTATGGGGTCCTCGTGTGATCCTGCATGTGTGAAATTTAGTACCGCTAGTGATGTAGTTGACGATCACTAACTAATGTTCTGCAATCAGTTCATCGGTAATGCACAGTCTGCTGACATCCTGCCACGGTGCGGTTTCTTCCAGCCTACCTGCACGCGTGCAAGGGCAGGTCTTTGGTGTAGTACGTGTCCTCTTCATCCTCCTCAAAGTTCAACTCGGCCAACAGTTGGCTGGCTTTGGCCACGGAATCATCCACTCCACCGTTGTGAAGACCCTCATCAGGACCATTTACCTGCAGCACAACACCTGCTTTACTGAACAAACTCGCCGCTAACGATTAGCGGCCAGGCACACAGCGCGGAGAAAGCCACTAAATTATAAGTTGACAGGTTGTCAGCGCTCATGAATTTTATCTTTAATTTTTACAGTTACGCCCACGAGTTTAGTTTACTTAACATAGTTCAAAATAAAGGTAAAAATACAATTACTGTTACTTCAGAAGTTTAGTTAAGGGGCTTGCTAACGCTGCAACCCAGCTAACACTGAGCTAAGTAATGCTATCCAATTTAGCGGGCTAACAGGTAGCGCTGGGTCAGCTAGCTAACTACAGCTAGCGTCAGTAAAGCGCGCTTTCTCGTGCCTTCCTGTGAAATTGAAAACCTCAGACCTGGCTGTCCAGCTGGCTCTGTGTCTGCCCTTGAGTTTGCGTCTGACTGGGAAGGGTGAAGTCGGTGAAGTCATACTCCGAGCCCTGGGTATCCGCTCCGAGCAACTCCGCTTCCTCGGTGTCCAGGAAGGTGAGGGTCTGGGAGCTCGGCCCGTACGCCTCCACGCTCATCTCGACTCTCTCAACTTTCGCTTTACTGACGGGTTTCCGGGATTAGTATGAAGACAGTTAAAATCCACAGCGTTTTCGTTGGTCGACAATTGGTTTAGAGGCCGACGTTAAGGGTCTCAGTTTGAACCCAAATAAAAAATGGAACCGATCGGAACCTCGAAAGCTGCAGCAGGTCCAACAGCCGCGGTGACGGACTTCCCCAACGTGTGACGTTCACCGGAGGCTGGAGCTCACAGACAGGTCTCTACAGGGAAGAGCTATCACTCTGATCCTATATCCGGGTCTCAAAGCAACGTCACGAAACGCTGTGGGGAAATCCATTAAAAATAGCAGTACTAGTACATATAATACTCCTTGCTCCTTGTCGATATTTTGACAGTTTTTTCAGTTTGTTTAGTTTTGTTTTAGTTTTTAAAAACAAATTGCATGCTTCCCAATTTGTGTCCAAATCTGGCAAAAAAAAACCTTTTAGTATGTTTTGTATGGATAACCACGAGTGAAAACTCGGTCCCACGAGTTTATCATTGAGTTTTAGGTAATTATGTTAACAGCAAAATTGTTTAAAATAGCAGAGTCTGCTTAAGTAACTTAAATGTGAGCATTTAGATGGCCCCTATGCCAAAATGTATTTTAAAGAATTCAATCAAATGAGAGAAGGTCTACAAGAGCGCTGAGATATGAAGGTATATACCCAAGAGGAATGAAAGTTAGAAGTGAGCCATGCCTGTGAATGAGAGAGGCAGGTGGAAAGGTCAAGATGCAATGAGGAGGTGGATGAGTTGAAATACTTGGGGTCCAGAGCAATGGACAGAGAGGTGAGAAAACGTTAACACAGGATAAAGATGAATGTTGGGTGATTTTACCACACGTAATAGGTCTTGAATAATCAGGTCCCAACTTGTCTTAAAGATCTCACAGTACCATACCGCATAAATAGAGTACTTGTGGTTATACTAGAGTTTCTAAAAGTGGAATGGGAAGAAGAGCCTTCATCTTTCTGGCCTCTCCTCTGTAGAACCAGCTCCCTGTTTGGATTCGGGAGACAGACACTTTCTCTACTTTAAAAATTACGTTTCAAACTTTTTAAGGTTATAATTAGGGCTGTATCAGGTGACCCTGAAATTTCCCTTAGTTACACTGCAAAAGGCCTAGACTGCAGGAAGCTTCCCATGGTACACTGTGTCTTCTACAATCACCTCATTTTCACTCTTTGTGTTTATGCACCACTTTGCATTTAATCATTAGTTATTATTAATCTTTGGCTCTCTTCCACATTGGGTTTTTTGTCCCTTCTTCCTCTTCTTACCCCCAACTGGTCACAGGAGATGGCCACCTCTCCCTGAGCCTGATTCTGCTGGAAGTTTCTACCTGTTAAAGGGAGTTTTTCCTTCCTGCTGTTGCCAAGTGTTTGCTCACATGGCATTGTCTGATTGTTGGGGATTTGGTATGTTATTCCAGGGTCTTTATCTTCCAATATAGAGCGTCTTGAGTCAACTGCTTTTTTTGAATTGGTGCTATATAAATAAAACAGAATCAAATGGAATTAGTGACAGAAGGATAGCAACAAGAATGAAACAGAAGGGGAAAAAAGACAGGAGGCAGAAGTGGAGGTGACAGAGTTAAAGATAGTAACCAGGAGGTCCAGCTCAGGCTGAATAGTTTGGAGACAAAGTTAGAGAAACAAGGCTGGGTATACCTGGATAGACCACAGGGAATGATCATGGATGTAGCGATGGGCATGTGTGACTGAAGAGGATGCTAGAGATCTGATCTGATTAAGACATAGGCAACCTAATTTCTTCATAATATTGTGAGTTGTGACTCATGTTTTGTGATGGTGAATCGCAATCATATAGATGTCAGGCCAATTTTTAACAATAGAGTGGAGCCTCTTAGTAATAACTGTGACAGGCCTTTCATGGTCATTGTACCAACATGTCAATTACAAGGTTTCAATAGGAGTGAGTACTGAATGGAAAAGCACAAACATCACTTGTACTTCTTTTATTTCAAAGCCTTTCCTTTACAAAGCCAGGATTACTTACTGTAACAGTGCTTTGTTAATGAAGCTGAAGAGCATACCTTTCAGAGGACACTCCCAAAACACAGGTAGAGCACACACTGATATTAAAAAAAAAAGAAAGTACTTTTTGAGGTAGCCACAAGGACAGCATCAGTACTACATCTCTGAACTGACCCACTGAGAATTAGTAAGGCCTTTTCATAAAACATATAACCAACAGCAAGGCACAGAAGGGAGCTGGGGGTCAGAGGTCACCTCATATGTAAATTTGAGGCTTTCACCTTTGTGAGAAGAAATTCTGCAGCTCCTACACAACTCTTTTTTGTTTTACTTCTCTGAACTCACAAAGCCACTTGGTAAAATATCAGCACCTAAAACAACATCAGAGATTTCTGAAACACCACAACCAAGAAATGAGCTGTGATAAAAATTTAGGTCTGAGATGAAATTCAGTTATGTTCAGCTCAGTGCTTCACTTTGTGATGTACTTACAGCAATTAAAACAAAATACAAAGCTAAAAATGGCAATTTACTTAAATTTAATGGCACCAACTTGGTTAATTATTACTGAAGCACTACACAGTGTCAGGTATTATGACATAAATACAGTGGTGTGAAAAAGTGTTTGCCCCCTTCCTGATTTCCTAGTGTTTTGCATATTTCTCACACTTACATGTTTCGGATCATCAAACAAATGTTATTATTAGACCAAGATAAATACAAAATGCAGTTTTTAAATGATGATTTCACTGATTAAGAGAGAGAAGTTATCCAAAAGTAATTGCCCCATGTGTTAAATCATGAATTTACTGCAATTAACCACATTTTTGGGTAAGCTGAGTTCAGTTTCACTAAACAGACTCAGGCCTGACTACTGGCAGACCTGCTGAATCAAAAAATCCCTAACTAGAACCTGTCTGACAAAGTGAAGCAGGTTAAAATATCTAAAAAAGCAACACATCATGCCACAATCTAAAGAAACACCTGAGAAATAAAGTCTGGAAAGGGATGCAAAGCCATGTCTAAGGCTTTGGGCTTCCAGCGAACCACAGTGAGAGCCATTATCCCCATATGGAGTAGACTTGGAACAGTGGTGACGCTTCCCAGGAGTGACTGGCCTACCAAAATTACTCCAAGTGAACAGCAAGGACTCATCCAGGAGATAACAATAGAATCCAGAATAACATTAAAGAATCACAGACTTCACATGTCTCAGTTAAGGTCAAAGTTCAGGATTCAACAATAAGAAGCAGACTGGGCAAAAAATGGCATCCATGGGAGAGTTCAAGGAGAAAACTACTGCTGACCAAAAACAATAAAAAGGCTCATCTCACATCTGCCAAAAACATCTTGATCATCCCCAAGAGAGCTAGGAAAATGTTCCGTGCAGCATTTCAGAAAAGGAACATCATACCAACAGTAAAATATGGTGGTGGGCTGTTTTGGTGCTCTGGGACTGGAAGACTTGCTGTGCTAAATGAAACCAGGAATTCTGCCGTCTGCCAAAACATCCTGAAGGAGAATGTCCGGCCATCTGTTCGTGACCTCAAGCTGAAGCGCACTTGGGTTCTGAAGCAGGACAATGATCCAAAACACACCAGCAAGTCCACCTCTGAATGGCTTTGGAGTGGCCTAGTCAAAGTCCTGACCTGAATCTGATTGAGATGCTGTGGCACAACCTTAAAAAGGCGGTTCCTGCTCAAAAACCTTCCAGTCTGGTTGAATTACAACAATTCTGTAAAGATGAGTGGGCCAAAATTCCTCCACAGTGCTGTAAAAGTCTCATTGCCAGTTATTGCAAACGCTTGATTGCAGTTGTTTTTAGTAAGGGTGGCCCAACCAGTTACTAGGTTTGGGTGGCAATCACTTTTTCCATGCAGGGCCATGTAGGTTCCCCTTAATAATAAACAACTTCATTTAGAAACTGCATTTTTCATTTGTTTGGTTCATCTTTGCCTAATATTTAAATTTGCTTGATGATCTGAAACATTCAAGTGTGACAAACATACAAAAAAAAGGAAGCGAGCAAACACTTTTTCACACCACTGTAGATATATCTTTGGAGCATGAACGCTGTACTTAGCAGTATATAAATGATTACAGGCTAAAATTACTTAAACTGAAGCTGTGTTAGGTGTAGGCAGTCAAATTCTAGGCAGAGAGTCGGTGACCGGGATGACAAAACACAACACAATCCTTTTTTTTTTTTTGAAAAAGAAAAAGAAAAAGGAGCATTTACTCTGGGAGTGTTACTGTCATCACCATGCATTCCTGCTCTAAGTCATGATCACCGTGAGGAAAAGGGTTGAAAATGGATGTCTGGAAAGCTACACAAGTTAAAGTGACAGAAAATAATAAACATAAAACTAAAGCTTTCACATTGCTTGAGAAATGCTGTCCAAATTCCAGATTAAGTAAAACCGAAATACACAAAAGAAGAAAGAAAAAAAAGTGCTACAGGAAGGAACTGAGGCCCAATTCTGACTGAAAGCAAAGTCCAACTTCATCAAATCAGATTCTCAGATAAAATAAGCAGCTATGTCTGATTTAATGACAGGAACGACAGAAAGTTAATCAAGGAAACAGTTAGAGCTGCACAACCACGAAAGAATGATTCCTAAAAGGTTTAAGATAAAATATCCAATGTCAAAGCCAGCAGGCATCCTCAGACACAAATCACAGCAAGTGTTACTATTTCACCATCCAGTGAGTCCGGGAGAGTCATGCCCAAAGTGGGCTTTAACAACAAGGCTACATGATATGAACTACTTCACTCTATATAACTCATCTGTTACAGTTTAATACATACTTTCTACAGTTAAAATCCAGTTGTGCAGCCTTAATGTATGACATAATTATCCCACTGAATCAATGAATGAGATCTGTGAAGTAACATTGCACATCCCGGGGCCAGATCTCAGTTTTGGGGGGTTGGAAAGAAGGAGGTGTTTCTGTCAGAACTGGGCCAACATACTGGGGAAATATGAGCTGGAACCAACCCGTTCCCTGATTTAAATAACCTTTGTCAAAGAAGGCAAATTTACAACTTCTTATAAAGAAAAAGGACTCAAGAAAACAATTCAATATAAATGAAAAAAGCACAGATAAGCTTTAAAACACAGAGAGGAGAATATGTGAAGGAAAATGAAATGAGCAGTTTACTGCTGGATGTTTCGTATTAATCCCTAATGCAGACTTTTATGTGTACTACATGAAACCTATTGTGACCAAGTAAGAAAAAAAATCTGAGAAAGAACCATTATGATTACAGTTTTCCCCAAATGTGCCTTCTATAATAATTTTAATAACCCTACCCCTATAAGGTGCATTATTAGGAGTCACATTTGGGGTTACAGGTTATAATATCTGCCACATTACAGACCACCTGCTGCGACCACATGTGAACAATACAAGCAGCATTTTGCTCCTGTGTTTATCTGGTTTTTCCTCACATTTTGCTCCAATGTTAGAATGCTTCCAGTTCTTTGAAAGCTTACATTACAATGAGACCGTAATAGAATCAGGCCTAGGAAAGCAAGAAGCAAGACAAACTCTGAAAGCAGATTATACTGTGAAGTGTCATTATCACCAATTAAAGATACAGTCTTTAAAAAAAAGGAGGCGGGGGCTACTTGTGATTAAGTGCAATTTCTCTTGTGTGGTGAGGGTTGGAGAGGCTAGTTGGCATATGGAGGTCACTTAGTGGAAGTGTTGCTGGCAGTGGATCTTCCCCTCAGCTTGGTCCATAAGCTCCAGCATCTCCTGGATGATGGCCTGCAGTGCACGACCCAGGTCTTCTTTGCTGTAAGGCTTTCCAAGAGGAGGCACGTGAATAAAGGCAGAGCGGCCGTGGCTCAGGTACAGGGAGGTGTAGTAGGTAAAATCACAAAGATACCTGTCAGGGAAGGGAGCAGGGCATTTAATAAATGAAGAGACTCCATAACACAAACAAACAATAAATATTACACATACTCGCCTCTCAGCTGAGCCACTCTACCATACACATACATTCAAAGGGCCTTGATCACCACCTGTCACACTGAAGCATTGTTGTGTTACTGCTAGATCTTGACAGCAGTAAACATACTTTGCCTTTTCCCAAAGGCCGAACTGCATAACGTGACTAGTGTTTATATCGTTACTATAGCCTGACAGCTGTCAGCATATCAGAAACACTGCTGTTTTTGGCCTAGCAGAACAATTTCAGGCTGCCTCTGAAATGTAAAGCTTAAAGTTTCAGTCAAAACTTCTGGATTCGACTAAGACAGACTTTACTTCAAGTAAAGCATTAGTTTAGCAATGTAAGTGCATTGATCACTGCAGAGTTAAAGCAACTAGCTAATTTGTCAGCCTAGAGTAGAAACTTTCAAAAACCCTAAATTCAAACCATGAGAAAAAATAAACATAAAAAACCCCCAGAAAGCTCAAATTCAAGTCAAGGTTCTTTGTCTGTTCATCACTGGGAACTTTGTTTTCAGTCTCTCATTATAGTAAAAATAGTGATTACACTTTCTTTCAAACATTTCCCTCAAAACTCAAAACAAATATTAGTCAGGCTCCAAAAATTGAACTTCAACAGAAAACGCTGATAAGGTCTCAATATTTACAATCATAGCAACATATCTGTGCCAAGTTCTGAGCTAGCCATCTCTATTTAAAAGTACCGTCATGTGAGCAGTACATGCAACAGCTGGACAGATAAAGATACACAACAAAAGGCTCGGTATAAGAGAAAAAACACATTAAATAATGACCTCCCGGCATCTCTGGAGACAGACACGGCTACTCCCAGCCCTGATGCATTCACTCTTTTGCAGACCGATTCCATGTCAATGATCGAGTTGATGCAGTCCGGGCCTCCAACAACGCAGCACTGTGAATCGGGGCAGAAGCTGCTGTTGTCCAGGCCCTTGTAGCCATGATTTCTTCCACACTTCTCCAGCGTGACAGTGGTGGCCATACCCGAAACTCCAACATGAACTACCAACTGTCCAACAAAGAAAACAATAAAAACACAAAGTCAGAATTACTAGACTATTGTAGGCTTCCCTTACACCTGAGGCGCTCATGATCTCGAAACAGGGCCTCGGATTATTTTAACTGTAATAAAACAACCAAACTCAAGATAAAAGCTCAAGCAGAATTTTAGAATGTAGCCCCTTCATTACGAGCTTTTAACAAAGGCACATTCAAGCCCATAACTCATTGGATTGTTCACTAGGGCTGTCAGACTCACTTATACAACTTAAATTAACATCACAATCAACCTGACACCTGAGCTGCTATATTCTACCTCTTAAAAGCGCAATAATGCTGTCAGGTTAAATTAGGCTCTCCTCTTACCAGTGGATGATGCTGCTTCCATAATGAGGGAACCAAACTCTGGACTTGTTGGTACTCAACAGGAACCTCATGTACATGCAGATCCACATCACTGCCCAACCCGAGCTTCTTCAGTTCCTGTCAGAGTAAATTAAAACCTGAAGTTTAGAATTCATTCCACATGTTGAAACATCAGTTTCAGCTTCTTCAGTTAAATTTAGATAATTTACCAAAAATTGTAGCAGATAAGCCATGAAATGCATTCATCATGCAGAGCTACGCTCTGTGGCGACCCCTTGTGAATAAAAGAGCAGCTGAAAGTAGCTTTACAGGTTACTGTATGCTGCCCCCTTTGCCTGTGCTCTTATCACTTTTACTTCATGCTCACTGAGAGCTAATTTCTCTGCAAAATATGTCTCCACATATTTGGAAATTATTGGTCACTTGGGAAATATATTTCACTCCCTGTATGCCTCATCTTGAAGGAAAAAAATCTCTCAATGCTTTGCCATTCCCAAATGGTATAATTTTACAGTCAACTTGGCAAACAGAATGAACAAATACTTCAACCCAGAACCCAGGTTTCTTCAAAAACAAAATCAAGAAATAAAATATGCCAAACACTGACTTCACATATAAAAACAAACAAATCTGTATCAAATTCAAAGCCAGTAACCCAACAGCTCCCCCAGTCTCCCTGCAGGACAAATAGCCCTGGACACTGACCTCCCAGCTGTATTGAAAGGAGGCTTATTTGACCACGTCTGTGACCCTGCCACAATGTGCCCTTTTGTTTGCCTTTAATATCCTCATCAAGTCCGTCTAGACACCCTGACAACCACCATCATCCCCCCCACACAAAACCTCTGATGAACACTGCTACAGTACGAAGCCGGCCGTCAGCTGTCAGCATCACAGAACTGCCGTACAAACATCTTCCAAGTGTCGGCAATAACGACACGACGACCTTTAAGACTTTTGAAAAGCATTTTGGGAGAAATCTTAGTATTAAAAACATATCTAACATGGTCACATACTTTAAAAGTATTTTTTCCATGGCACATTTACTTTTACCAAATACAGACTTGAAGTGTAAATACCAATTATGCAAATTATTACCCCTCATTAGATGCTAAAAAAATGAAAAAAACAAAAAAACAAAAACAAAAACAAAGAAAGCCAATAAATACCTGTACTGCTACCCAGCTGGCGTTGACAGTGTGCTCTCCAAATGGCCCAAAACCTGCAAAAGATATCAGCTGCTGAATTAATGTGGATTATGTTTGTGGTGTCTGCAAAAACAGCCATTTTTATAAGATTAATTTTTTATTTTTTGATGATATGACCTTCAAGGTAGTTTCTGATTGAAAAGGGGGCTGCTAAAGATTTGGGTTCACTGCGAGATGCTGATTTGCAATATAAAGGTATACATTTCATCTTTTATGTCAAATGCAAAACATCCCTTTCGGCAAGATGACTGAGATGTCATTGCCTGTTGTTTGAGATTATACACTATTGTTCTGAAGAATGCACCTCATTATTTATAAAAGAAAGACCCCCTGATGCACAACTGCAAATGAAAAACTGTAAAATCTCAGCAGCCCATGGAAATTCACTCGGGACTGTTTATATAAGGCTATATCACTGATTCCCCGCCCCACTGTCTATCCTAGGGTCACTGGGTCCCTGGGGGTTGGGTGGGATCAGTCTGTCTGACAGGCTGCTGAAAAGGAGCAGAGTGAGGAGCCGGCAGCTGCCAGCCAGCCTGCTATTGTGAAGGTGCTGTTCCCAGGCAATCTACACATTTCCTATCAGCTGGGGTGACGCGTTTCTGCACCCCTTTGTGTCTGGAAACAGCAAATTAATGTGTCTGTTCTGTCAAATGTTACCATTTAACACTGCACTTTGCGTTTATAAAATATGTTCATGTAGCTGGAGTTACAGAGTTGTATTGGAGCGTCATTTAGATAAACAAACATGTGCATACACAGTACGTGTTAGATTAACAAGTAATATAAATGGGTGTGATTATTACATAGGGATGTAACTTTGAATCAAAAGTGATGCAAAGGAAGTTTTTGAAATAAAACACAGAGACTGGTTGGTGAACAGCAGCTCTAGGTCCACGCTTGCATATCATAATGCAGAATAATGAGATTATAACAGGATGAGCTAGCATAAAGAAACTCATTCAGTAACTTATCAATAGTGGAACCTAGACACTGTTTGGGAATAGAATACGTATTTTTAGCCACAGATCTATAATGGCATCACACCCAACAATTGGACAGAGGAAGATACGAATAATTCGAATAAATAAAGAATAAAAAACAATAATTTAGGCTAAAGGTTTCATTATTAAACTCTGTCTTTTGTTTTCACCTTTATCTATTGTTCATCTGTCTCTATGTTGTAAATTACTGACATAGCTCCTATAATATCCATTTTTTTAAACTGAAATAATTTCAATAATGTCCCAAGTCACAACTAACAACATCTAATATTTATTGAAATATATGCATTATTACCTTTGCTGCCATATGGTACTGTGTTGATCATTAGTGACTAATACTTCAGATGAACACGGCCTATTTGAAAGCATTTAGAAACAAATATTACACCGTATCCATAGAGCAAAAAAAAAAATAAAAAAAAAATATGTGTAGACAACACAAAAAGCGCTTGTTTTTGGATGAGTAATTTGTTTACTGTCTGCGGCCTTTCAACTGAAGTCATTTAAAACAATGGTGAGATCACCGAACCGGTCTGTAGCGTGTAACTATTCAATAATACCTCCCTCATAAACTCTAAAGGGTCAAAACTCCCACAAAACTACTCGTTTCTTTCTGTACAGTTGCAACAGAGTGGAGCAGGAACGACCTGACGCCATTAATGGAGCAGCTTTAGTCTCCTCAACTTTTCCTCCACAGACAAACGAGACAACGACAGCAGATAAAAGAGCCCAAACCTGTAACGACCACAGCCCGTTTACTGTTATCCATCTCCCGTCCCGTTCACGAGGAACCGCTGCCTCTTTTTCTTGGTCTTTACTTTGAACAGGGTAAGAACGAGAGTCTACCCCGCAGAGCTGACGGCTCCTTCTCCCACACACAAACCAAACCGGAGGTCCTCCCTCCTTCCGCAGGCCGCGTAAGAAGTGACGTCATTACGTCGGCAAAGACCCCGAAAAGCTACAAAAATGTATACGAAGGCAGTGTACATTTTGTACGTTTATTTAAAATATATAAATCCATTCATTTCGTGCGCTGAAGATGCAACTTCAACAATGAATAGTATTTTCATTTTCTATAAAATTATTTACATTTCTTTATATTTTCAAGTAAAATGGGAAATTGGTGCAGAGTGAAGCATGTGAAGCATGTGCAAAAATACATGAAAATACAGAATATAAACCAAAAAACTGAGTCTATACAATTCTAACGAGCATGAAAGTCAGTGTTTACCTTTATTCTTCAACACAACCTGAACTAAGATTTCCTGTTGATCTGCTTTTGGATTTAGAATAGAATAGAATAGAATAGAATAGAATAGAATAGAATTCAACTTTATTGTCATTGCAAATGTCACAAGTACAAGGCAACGAAATGCAGTTTGCATCCATCTAGAAAGTGCTTTAGCCATAATATAGATATATTACAAAATATATATTAGCAATAATATAGATATATAGATATATTACAGAAATGAGCCTGTTATAGGTATGAGGGTACAAAATATGGGACTATTATGGGTATGTTACAATGTACACGGTATGAAGGTATGTTATGAACATCCTATAACTATATGTACAGGCTGTAGTGAGTGTACAAGCTATGTACAGGCTATGAACAGGATATAAATATGAAAACTATACAGAAATATGAAATACAA
>VUQG01001853.1:0-17778 GCA_015106755.1 Etia nguti | reverse complement strand
ATTGTTTTTAATATTTTTTTTTTTTTTTTGTTTTTTTTTTTTTTTGCTTTAAAGCCCCACCTTTAGAAGGGTGAATAAAAATCAGTCTCATCAAACAGGCTACTTGGCGCTGCCAAGAAAATGGAATCATTTTTTGCAATCATGACAATTTGGCAGAGTGCTGTTAACAGTATTAAGCGTTTATTCTACATAAGCACAGTTTATTGTTGCTAAAGAAGTTAAATGAATCCGAGCATTAAATGAAATTTAACGTAAGCGTTTATTATTTTTTTTCCTGCATGAAAAATATCTTCACCCTGCAATTACTTTCACATTACCATTATTTCTTAATGTTTTTTTTTTAACTATATTTGTTTGTAATGAATAATATATATTTACAATAAAATCTGCTTTTATTGTTCTTATATTAATATTTCTTTTTCATAATAATAATGTATTACTATTATTATTATGATGATGATGAGCAGTGTGACCGTTCACATTGCTCCTAACAAAGAAACGTGTGTAGGAATCACAAGACCCTTGTGCAAATGTTACCCGCCTATATTTTTTATTTAAATGTACTAGTAAAGAAATGTTTGTGTTAGTTCCATTAACCCAGGCTGATAAAATATGGGTGATTTTTTTCAGAGCATGTTTATTTGGGACAAGAGGGGAGAACATGATCTTTCCTTGTCATTCAAAGGAAAATTCTGAGTTGAATCTGTAATTCTGGACTCCATTCGTGGACACTTCTCTGTGGCAATTAGGAGCCTATTACAAGCCATTAGATTGATCAATGTACCTTAAACAATGGGAATGATTTATTTGGTCGAACAAAACGCTCTGGATCTATTGTGATGAGTCTAAGTGGGGGTGCATCCATCAACAAAAGATAAATGATTAATTCAGACCTATTCATTTAAATTCTTTCTACAAAGCCAGCCTCACTTGCCTCAAATCCAGATTATTAGAGCCTCATTTTCTGCATGTTAAACTAGACAGGCTGCTGGATGGGGCAATGGTTTTTGGTTGTGCCCCTGTGTGCTTTAATTTGTATTTCTGCAGCGGGAAGTTTATTTGAGGATGTTTAACTAATTGTTGTAATTTCGTGTGCTCATGTGGCTACACCTGTTTCTCTCAAAAGGGGGTTGGAGTGTAAACTGTGAGTGAAAAGGATGTTATACTTTATTTCTGTGGTGCTGAAGCTGTGCTTTTTTTTTTTTATCTGGCAAGTCCACTTTGATCACAATATCAGAGGAAACCCAGTGAATAGAAAATAAATGGGTACAAATATGTTAATTTAGTCTTTTTTCTTATTTTGTGTCTTTTTTGTAAAAATAAATGTATAGATAATGTGTTATATATGTTGCATGGATTTCATTTGTGTGTTTTCCATGAATTCTTATTGTTATATTAGTGACAGCTAAAGACAGATCGCAGTCAGAAAATAGACGACATAAACTGAAGTGCATTGGGAAATTAACCACTTGACAATCAGCTTTTATTTCCATAGGAATGTAACAAGCTATAAAACAAGGGAACAAGACAAATTTGCACAAACCTTTGAGCACTGAGACCCAACTTGTGGAAGCCCCAAGTTAGACGAGCACCAAGACTGGCGATGGAAATGTTCATTAGGAAAAAAAAAATCAGACAATACAGTCAAGCCTCTGAGAAGGAAAAACTCTGCTTTTAGTAGCCACTTTTCTTCAGCACTGTAGTGCTGATCTTATAGGAGCTTCTCAACCTGCATCAATATTATCGACAGCTAAATTTGGAGGTGCAGGTCAGCTCGCCAGCTTACAGTGTCAACTTTCATTTCCAGGGGCTGCGGGTTCTATTTTGAGCGCAGGGAGCGATCTGCTCAAAGTGCAGTCGACTGGTTGCATTTGAGGACTTAGCTTAGCCCATTTTATTTCAATGAATGAGCTTTTCTTATTGCTGTAGTGGAATTCAGCGGAATCTTATAGTGTGAGAAATGGCTCCAAAAAAGGTGTGTTTTGTTAAGGAACAGATTTGTTTAAAAAAAAAAAAGACAAAAATGATAGCATACACTGTAGATTATTCAATGACAAGTGCCATATTGACCGCATGCATTTCCACATTGTCTTGATTAGGGCAAGGGAGCTGATGCACCGAAGCCACCACCATTGATTGGAAGGTTTGGCACCTCGCTGAAAATAGGGATTGTTGGCCTGCCCAATGTTGGGTGAGTAAAACCTTATTTATACAAACAGGATGGGCTTCTCACTACATTTCATGTGCCCCATGTCTACTTTTGAACTGCACCCACCTGCTGTGTGTAAGCCAAGATGTAAGCTGCTGCATGACAAGTGCAGACAACTTCTACCTTTACTTCATTGTTTGGTGAGAGTTTCTCCATGTTACGCCTTTTGCATGCCTTGCTACGTGCTGATAAAAATGAATAAATAAATAAATAAATGGCACGATTTTAAATCTGCGTGCCAAAAAGAACTCCTCCTTGGATAACTGTGGGAACTGTTTCTGTGTTCCTTAATAACCACAACAATGTTTGAAAAGCTCTTAAATTCCTGGAGCCACATGTGTCCCTACTAGCAGGGCCCAAACTCCACAAGAGGTTTTCAAACCAGGTCTTTCCTTGCATGCATCTTAACCCTCTCTCTGAGCTACCCATCCTTTTACAAAGGCTTCAAATGTTACCGTTGTTTCCTTTTTTGAATGTTACAGCAGAAAAGTGTTATGAGGGTAGACCTGGGGCATCAAGCATCTGCAGCTCATAAAAACCCACAGTGTTAAAAAAAAAAGGTTAAAGTTTTGCATGCCTTTTGTTTCCTCAATGTCTGGATTTATGAATGCTGAATAATGCTATTAAACCAGTGGAAAAAGTGGAAAAAATAAAAGTGCAACATCTTACATGTGGGAGCGTGCTGCATTTGAACTGAATGACAGCATGCAAAAATAAACCTGCATTCCTCTTACTGTCTACTATTGTTTCTGTCCTTTTAATGAATGAGGGAGTGAGGTTCTTTATCTGTTTTGAAAGCTCACTTATTGCTCTGCAAAGCCGATTGCTGGTCAAAGCTCAGTGTACGTCTCAGGCAGTCTGTGAGTCAAAAGGCTGACATCACGTTTCCATGTCACACCTGGTCGGACAAATCTTTTTTGTCAGCATCTATTACATGTAAGACCTTCAGCAACATCCGTGACATAGCGTAATAACAGTGCAGACCCCACCATGACTTCCCTGTAGGCCCCTTTGAGTTACAGGAAGGGCTACGGTGATACATCATGTTCTTTTTCAGCTGTCATGTTCTCATCACTTTGCCCCTCCATGAAACATTTTTTTTCAGTAATTTTCAACAGAACAGTTGTTTTTTCGAGCAGTTTGGAAAGTTTTGGAAAACCAATGGCTTTTGGAAGGACATAAAGGCGTGATGTGGAAACATTGTCCAGGCTCTGTATTGTAATTAGTCAAATGAAAGTTAATCGTATTGTTTCAGTTAAACTGTGAACAAGCTGGATTTTTTTTTTTTAGCAGACACTTATTACTAGAGGGAGGAGATACTTATACAGAGCCAGTTTCTGCAGCTATTTGTTCACATGTGGTGTGTATTGGTAGCTGTTTTGAAGATTATTGCACACCATCTCATCATCTCTCTAGTGCCCAATGTTTTCGTTTCTTACCCCAGCAAAACCACAATGTCTTCCTGGGTTAAGAAGTAGAACTCACTGAGGTTGCGGCCTGCCATACCGCGTTTATGTCAAAGTACAACTTGTCAACCCTCCTATGGTTTCTTCCTGAATGAACTATGTTCAGATGCCAGCCAGCTGTTAGTTGGGCGTAGCTGACCACTCTTCACACATGGGAAACTCGAGAGTGTGATTCAGCCAGCCTTTCAGCTATTCCTACACTTAGACCACAGCACATGCTCACTGTGTTTACTGCCATTCTCCTGCTCATAGGCTGGAAAAAAGTTTATTCTTGTCTGTTAAGGCTTAGAGAAACACACTATATGGTCTGCATAAAATCTCCTCCACTTCTATTATTCTACCAATACACAGTATCTGCCTTTTGCCTTATTCGGCAGCTCCATTTGACTTAGAAGGCAATGTAAAAACAAGACAATAACTGAATAATAACCTCAGATTTGTACGCCTTATATAAGCTATCCGTTTTTCAGCTGTTTGTGTATAGTGAGTGGAGAAATTTGTCCAACAGTGTCATTATGACAATGAACAAGACCGTTTGCATGACACTAGCCAAGATTATCAAGATTAAAAAGGCATTCAGACAGAAGAACAGGCTAGTAGACAATCATGAGAGTCCTAATTTCTGATATGACTTGTTAAAACAAGCATCCATTGTTCAAAGCATGAATATTCTGCAGAGATATAAATCCTTTACACCAAGTTACATGTTTGCTAAAATCACAAAGTTAAAATATACTAGGTGGGACCCCCCCCCAAAAAAGTTAGTATGTCACCAAAGTGTGCATGTGCTTTCGTCTCCCCTTCTGGCAGTGAAAAAATTACACAAACACTGTTGGTGCTCGTCATGTTACTTATATTCCTTTTAAATTTGAATCCTTCCATCAGAAACTTTTCCTGGATACTTGCTAGATTTTCGCCCCACAGTCCTACTTAGTGTAGCCTACCTTATCTCCATTGCTCCAATTCCACCACTTGTTGGTTGGCTCAAATTGCACGTAGAAACTAGAGCTGGAATCAGTACCAGCGATGTGTAGGAAACAGTTTATTTAAAGGAAAACGGAACTGTATGAAACATCTTTTTATGTTATATAAACACTGAACCTATGGCAGCTGATGCACCGCCTTTTAACACTTCTGACACCACCTGCCAAGCGAGAGAAAACATACCTCAAAGCCCATCGCACTCCAGTTGGCATCACTTCAAGGGAACATACCATTCAACCTGGAAAATGAGCTCCAGATTTAAAATTCTAATATACTTGTAATACCAGGATCCTTACCTTGCACTGATGGGCTTCACCAGCATTGTTGGATTAACCTTTGGCCTGAATGAAATAGAAATTTAGATGTGAAACTTTCAAACTGTAGCTTTGACTTTGTATTGACCAGATGATACTCATCCTTTAATATCCTTGTTTAAGTTTACATTTGGGCATTTTTTAATTTGAACTTTATTAAATTATGTCTCATAATAACAATCCGGCGAGCAGCCAGAATCCTAGCCTATGCTAACTAGTCATGACATGTTTACTTTTAGCTCAGTAGCAGAGCTGTTTAACCCATTTGTTTGAGTTTCTGCACTTTAAATGTTAGTATTAGTCTTTGGTTAAAAAGCATGATTTCATAGCTACGAATCTTGACTTCCTAGTTTTCATAACCCACCAGCTGAAAAAACACCCAAACCCTGGCTGCAAACTACAAATCTTTTCTTTGTTTTTTTTAAACTTACTGTCATATCACCCTCAGATTTGCACTGCAGCAAGTGTGTGCATTGCTGTGCTGTTCTCTATATTAAGCATTAAAGTCTACACCTGAGAGATGTTTTAGTGTTACTGTGAATTACTTTTCTTTTTTACCCAAGGTGACCCAGGAAAGGCTTCAAGTATGTTAGAAAATCAATCTAGCTTTATATAAGGATAATTAATACATGCACTTTGGCAGTCTCAAGCAATTTCATGCCTATAGGACTTAACAAACAATAATTTCAATGTGAAGCACTGAGTGAGGGGATAAAGATGGAAAGTCCTGGATTATAGGTAACTGCCATGCCATCATTACTCTTAGACACTCACCATTGTCTGTAGATTTTGAAGTACACTCAAGCTGCTTGTGCCATAGAAAATAAATCTCTCTGTGATCACAACATGAGGCTGCATTTTGTGAATCCTGTTCAACAGCCAGTCGAATCCATTTACAACAGATCTATTATGGGATTATCTAACCTTGCAATTGACGTAGGATTTTACATTCAAGAGCTCAAATATTCAGCCTGTTAGCATAACCTTTTCTGCCTTGTGTGCAGATTAAAAAACAACAACTTCATTTTGCATAAATAACTGACATGTTTTAGGATCATGCTATTGAACCGCCAGACCCTACACGGCAGCACTTTTAGATGTCTTGACCTCATTGCTGTTTTTATTTTCAGTAAGTCAACCTTTTTCAACGTGCTGACAAAGAGTCAGGCTGTGGCTGAAAATTTCCCCTTCTGCACCATTGACCCAAATGAAAGCAGAGTGCCCATTCCAGATGAACGCTATGATTTCCTCTGCCAATTCCATAAACCTGCCAGGTATGAGGTCTCATCGTTCCCATATTATTCACACTTCAGATCTGTAGTCTCTGACAGTCCCCTTGCTATAGGTATGAGAAAACATATACCAATGTTGTTGACATGTAGCTGTGAGCTTTTAGATTGCTTCTCTGCTTCTTTCAAAGAAGAGCTAAAGCATCTTTCATCACCTGGTTATCACATACTCATGGAAGCTGCTTAAGCACGTTCAATTGAGATTTCCTGTGCTATGTTGTATATTAGATATACCATGGCCATATGCAT
Organism: Etia nguti; assembly: GCA_015106755.1. Lineage (NCBI taxonomy): Eukaryota > Metazoa > Chordata > Actinopteri > Cichliformes > Cichlidae > Etia > Etia nguti. The sequence continues at coordinate 11,267 of VUQG01001853.1, read as the reverse complement.
AGATGACACTTTTTATTACTGATTATCCTTCTAACCATACAAATAAACCTCCCCGTCTCTCACAAGGTCACGCAGATGATATTTTGGATGTTTCTTATTTAAAGAATATAATTTAAAAACAACCATAAGGACGTTTAATTGATTCTGAAAATTATTACCTGTGCATCTAAAAGCCTGATATATGTTATTTGTAAGTGCCATAGACCTGCAGTGTTGTTCAGATAGTAACAAACACATCAGCGAGCCATTCTGCTGTCATAACCTTCCAATCAACCAAATACCATTTATTAATTATGTTTTATATTTAGTCTTGTCTTAGTAATACTTTAAGTGTCTATTGGCAGTGAACATTGGACTACCATACCTTTAAGCTGTCATTAATACACATGTGTGATCCTTAAAATGAATCTGTTGTCACTTTTATATTAATGTCATTTACAGTACTGTGCAAAGGTCTTGGGCCACCCCTCATTTCTCTATCTTTTGTTATAAAAAATGAGAAATAGGTGCAAATGAAGCACATAAGATAAAAACAGAGTTTATACTACTCTAATGAGCTTGGAAGTCAATATTTGATATGGCCAGCTTTATTCTTCTACACAGCTTTCTTGTAATTTCTTTAAGTAGTTTTCAGGAATACTGTTCCAGGCTTCTCGAAGGACATTCAAATCTCCTCTTTGGATGTTGGCTATGTTTTGTTCTGTTATCACACACTGCTTCAATAATGTTGAGGTCCATGGTCTGGGGAGGCCAGTCTATGACGGTGTGTTTTTCTATCATGGCAGAGCCTCCACCGTGTTTTGTACTGCTGTATATCTCAACAATTTCTCCCTTCTTTATAAGTGGCTTCTTGATAGCCTTTCCTCTGAAACCATTTCTGATGAGGCTTCATTGGACAGTAGATGGATCAACTAAAGGGTCAGAAACCCTCAGGTCCTGTAGTTCTTGGTGATTTGTGTGTGTGTGTGTGTGTGTGTCAGCGCTTGGATTTTTCCTACTTTTTAAGGACCTGACTTTCAGATACTGTTATTCTGCTGTAGATTTTTAGGCCTTCCACTTCTTCCTTTTTCCTCCACTTGTTCAGTTTCCTCAATTTTCTTTAAGGACACACGGCACACCATGCTGAGCTATACCAAGTTTCCCGCTAATATTTTTTTAAGAACCACCTTATTAGTACAAAAAATAGTATTTTATGCATGTAAAACTTTGTTATAATTTTTAGAAATTTTAACAAATTGCTTGTTTTTGGGAGTTTTTAAGTAACAAAATGCCTAAAGATCCAATTCAAAACTGGTTATTTGCTAACTTGTCTGTTATGAATGAGCACAACACTGCTTCCTCCCTTGAGTCAGATGCCTTTTTATGCTTGAATGAATAATAGTTTTAGGTGGCTTTATAAACAAACAAACAAAAAAAAATCATTCCTCCGAAAATGCTCAGATATACAGTCTGGACTGAAAATGAGTGAAAAGCAGCCAAAAACCTTTAGAAAGTGAAGAACTATGACTCAAGTCAACTTTAAAAAATTACAAGACAGTCTGGCTCATTTGAGGCAACACATGAAGAAATCAGGGGTGGCTCAAGGCTTTAGCACAGCACTGTAGTTTTTGAAATAAAATAAAATAAACAAAAATATAGTAAAATAGTTTACTCTTGCTCTGAAATGTGGGTAGATCCTGCTTTTTTTAGTGGGGTGACTTGAATAACATTGTTATATAATAAATAACATTATTCTAATCTCTGATATTTTGTTTGCCTCGTACTACACCGTCAGTATTCAATTTTCACAACATTTTATATTATATTGTAGTAGAAAACAGCAACACATCAACCTAGAAACCCACCCTTGAGTTCACTCTGATCCGTTAACCTGAGTGTACTTCATATTGAATTGTATTGGACTGAAGCTGAATTATCTGACTTTTTCCTTCTTTTTTCTTTTTTTTCCTTCTTTGGTTGCAGCAAAATCCCAGCTTTTCTTAATGTTGTTGACATTGCTGGTCTGGTGAAAGGTGCTCATGCTGGCCAAGGCCTGGGAAATGCCTTCCTGTCCCACATCAACGCCTGTGATGGCATCTTCCACATGACACGTGAGTATATATATATATATATATATATGTATATATTTGGGATTTCATCATTAGCAAATCATGAGAAACATATGCTTAATATATAATATTTCATACTAGTGCTAAAACAGTTGCACAGGCAACATTTGATAATGCCAGGACTCCAAAACCAGACATCTGAAAGCAGCAGCCGCAGTTTTAGTGGAGCTTTGCTAGCAGGGCATCTTGTGTGGTCGGTGCCAAGATGAACATACCAGTCAGAATTAATGAAGTCAGTCCAAACCTCACATTCCTACTGGGAGGCTCCCTCAATGAGAATCACAGTAGTGGGGAGTGCCTGGTTTGGACTTCACACAATCAGTAGCATATTCTGAGGGCTGGAAACATAACAGGACTGTTGAGAAGGAGCGCTGCTTATTATTGTAACATGATCCCTAATGCCACTTTTGATTAGGTTTGGGTACAGAAGAGGTAAGTAAGTTATTAATAAATAAAATCTATGAAATTTTGTCCTTTCTTTCTTTTTAAAAAAAAAAACAGTAAATCTATTCTAATCTATTGTCACCTATATCTAATGTTACTAATGATGTTGTTTATTTGCTATGATTCAAAACGCTGCCTGCTGTTACTGTGAAAGTGCAGATGTAATTATCTCATCAAATTATTCCCAGTCTGGCCCTCAGCGAGACAGCCTTCAAACCACTTTCTAAGTCTTCCCCTGCCTCCAGTTCTTCTGTGTCTCTGACACGGTCTTTGTCTTAGACAATTAAAGTGTTACACGCTAGAATAATTCAAATTACAGCAGCTGAAATGAATGCAGAGGCCCCATTTAAAAATAGCTGAATTTGTTTGCTGATTGTATGCTGTTATTGACTTTCCCACTGTGTGAAAGGAGCTCTGATTAAAGTCGGCTGTGACAGGCATAGAGCAGACGGACAGAAAGGGTTAAGATTAAGGCCATTTTTCTATATTGTTCCTAGTTGTCTCTGTGTATCACTGACAAACATATTACTTCTGTTTCAGTGGGGTTTTCAAATAGCCTTTCTGCATGGTGACTCTGTAGTATGTGAGACGTGGAGCTCGAAGACCACCTGCTGTAACTTAGTAATGATTTACAGAATGGATGAGACGTGTCAGGTGAGGTTAACTTTTGTCAGCTCGGTTTTTACGGACTTTTTCTGGAATCAGAGGCAAATATTACTTTTTTTCTGCTTTTACAATAAATCTGTTGGTCTGCTACTGATGTATTCACCCTTTGGTTTCTGCTATATATATATGTTTGATTTTTAGCAAATCAAAGGACAAAGCCAGAGAATTAATTCTACTCCCGAGGACTCTTTTGGATATTCCTCCATGCCGCTTACTGCAGCTGCTGTCCAAGAGACACATCACTGAACCACACCATTGCACTCATGGGCATATTACTTCAGTATGCAAAAAAAATCCATACTAGTCTATTTACAAACAACCTTATGCACTGATGTAAAGATAATAAAGATAATATAGATAATAGATAATCGCTTTTATCATCTCAGAGAGTAGTTCATTCCACATGCGTGTATTCAGTTCTGTTTACACCTCTTCACAAGTTGTTCTTACCACAGCTTGCTGATTTTGGACTGAATTTCTTTGAACTAACTGCAGTTTGTTCAGTACAGTGAATATTAAAACATTACTAACTCCCAAAATGAAAGTATCAGATGTAGAAGGTATTGAAAAGAAAAGATACAGACAGCACTGAAAGAGATACTAAAAGAGATGGCAGTAATCAACAGACTATAATGCTATCCAATCATCTGATATCGAGGCACTGAGCACCACAAACAGAACTACAAGAGGCCTGAGGGTTCAGCTGCAGTCAGTGCTCTGCAGTGCCAACTGAGGCAAAGTGTAGATGAAGCAGTGGATGTTTTGGAGCCTATACTGCAGGAGCTAAAAGATGGGGAAGGCTAAAATGCCCTGCGTATGTTATAGCTACTACAGTTTCCCAATATAGCTGAGGGCTAGATTGTTGAACAAATTCCTTGGAGTTGAAAACATAAACTGGCAGCAGAACTGAGGATCTAGCTAATGTTTACAGTGCAAGCTGCTGTGTGTTCATAAGCATGCTAAGTGGCCAAAGGCAAATAAGCTAAAAAAGGGGTTTAATAAGGGGTTTCTTTTCATTGTTTCATTTTTAATAAACAATATGGTATATCCTGGTAAAACTGTAGTTCTTAGCAAATGTTACACAAACAAGTTTAAATAGTGCTTTTATTGGAGATTGCTTTTGTGTGCGTTCAGGAGTCATTTACCCTTTATTTATTCATCTAGTGTTTAGCAGAGCTAAAGTGGTGTCACTCAATGCATAGCTGTGACTCATAGGTTAAATTAGATACTCTGCTATCTACACTCACTGACCACTTTGTTCAACTGCTCATTAATGCCAATATCTAATCATCCAGTGACATGGCAGCAGCGCAATGCATTTAGGCATGTAGACATGTTCAAGATGACCTGCTGAAGTTCAAACTGAGGAAAGAAAGGTGATTTAATTGAATTTGAACGTGGCATGGTTGTCGTTATATAGTTTCTGAGCATAGGGAAAAAGAATCACAACTCACAGTAATTTCTAATGTGAGCTTCAGTAGATTTTCTTAGTGAACATGCTGTGATCAGCTGACCTGCTGCTCTTTGTGGATTTTCTTACATCTTTCATCATCTCAGGGTGAATTTATCTCACATTCTTTGCTTTGGAGCCCCAAAACCAAAAGCAACTTGGGATTTTTTCTTCACTGTCCCTTGTGGGTCTCCGTACTTTTCTCTCCCTGTGAAATATAGAAGTTGGACCTTTAGCTATCAACACTCTGTGCAACAAACTGCACACGAACAATTTCTGTGTTTGCTGATGTTTGTTGAGCTGATAGAAACATTGAACATTTGAAATTACCTCCCACTTAAAAAAATCCTTCATGCTTCCTCCTTCCTGTATTAGTGATTAAGGCTGGTGGTGGTTTTATAGTATATGGGATATTTGGGCCCCTCAGTATCAACTGAGCATTGCTTAAATGCCACAGCCTACCTGAATATTCCTGTCCACTATGTCCATCTCTTTATGACCACAGTGTACCCATTCTCTGATCACTGCCTCCAGCAGGATAGCGTGCCATGTCATAAAGCTCAGATCATCTCAAACTGGCTTATTGAACATGAAAAGAAATTCCCTGCACTCAAATGACCTCCACAGACACCAGATTTCAATCCAATAAAGACCCTTTTAAGCACTTTGAGTGCTCAGGGAGAGTAGAAAAGCGCTATATAAGAATCAGTCCATTTACCTTTGGGATCTGGTAGAACAGGAGCCTTCCATTACAACTGTGAGATGCTGTCATGTCAACATGATGAATGTTTCCAGCACCTTGATGAATCTATGCCCTGAAGAGTTAAGGAAGTTCTGAAGGCAAAAGGGGTTCAACTCGATGATAGTAAGGTGTGACTGTGTATGTCAGGCAGCGCTCATCCCACACACAAACCTGGTCTATGGTTTGACCAGTGCAGAAAATAGTTTTAGAATAAGACTGGAGATAGCACAGAATCTACCAGACTTTGGTTACACATATATAAAAAAAAAAAGATAGATCGTAAATCTTAAGAGCTTGAAAAAAGAAAGCAACTGGACTTTAAAGAAGTCCTGTTGCCTTCTTTTTGTGGAGATATCATCTGAATTTCAGGAGCGGGACCACTCCTCATTCACGCCCCTTCCAGCCTCAGGCTACATATGCCTCCTTCACTAATACCTGCTGTTCTCATTTTCATGCCCCCCCCTCCCCCCTTTTTCCTTTTCTTCTCCTCTTTTCTTTTCCTTCATTCACTTCTCGTTAGTACATGGGGATCTGCCTGACCCGGAAGCCGTAGCCTGTCCCCTTCGAGGCCTTCCCCAAACCGCAGCACCAGTCTATAGTTCCTCATCCTTCATCGCTCATCATTACCAAGGATGTGGTCCCAGCTAGTGAATTAGGCTCTTAAGACTACTATGACCTGGATGAGTGTGAACCTACACAGAGATATATCACAAACCTTTCTTTAAAAACAACAACGAAAAACACGTATTTTGCACTTTATTTTCAGCAGCGTGAACAGATTGTTCATTTTTGTGAGCTGTATATTAGTAATACTTTCATAGGTTATATGTGGTTAAAATGACCCAAAGTTGGACCAAATGTAAAAACTAGATCCTCACCCAAAACCAACTCTTTTGTTTCTAGTCGCACAAAGAAGAAAACATTCCTGACAATCGGAAATAGAAATCGAAAGCTTCTCTGTGTGTGTGTGTCTTCAACTATCTGTTCTGGCATACCATTGTTTCCCACTCTTGTGAAGTCCCTGGAAACAATGTGGTTTGTTTCACAAGTTAACCATTACACATACCAGCTTTTGTTTTGTAATTATATCTATCTGGTGTTAAGCAGACTGCAATGCTGAAGCCACTGCTTTTATATAGCTTGATTATATGGTTGTGGGGAATCACACTTTTTTGTGCCTGGAGTGGTATGTTGTGTTTGGGGTTTTTTTGGAATTAGCACAAGAGTTTATATAGACACTATAGAGAGAGATTAATGAAGAAAAAAGGTCAGTGCAGTTGGATGATTGTTAGTGCAAACGGAGCACACAAACGATGGCCTGAACCTGATGAAACTTTAAATATCAGAACAATTGTCCCCCCCAGCCTGTCTGGTCTTATTTTACCACATTTCCTTGTCTGTTAAGGGCTATAGCTTTTCCTTTGATTTTTGGGTCTGCACATTATGAATATTTTTCATCCCCTAATACCTTTGAAAAGGCTGTTTAAACAGAGGATTTGCTTTCAACAATGCCTTCCAAAATCTATTAGAGCACACGGTGACACCCTGAAAGCCGATTCTGCTGAATGCACAGTGTTTCCTGGTCTCCCAACAAAATACTTTGCAGTCTAACTGTTCCCAGTCCTTTTGCACTGACTGGAAAGCGGTTGGATCGTTACTGTCTGTGACAAGACACAGACATGTTCTACTTCATCTACTCCTCTGTTCCCCTCTATAACTCTGCCAGCCCACCTGGCCTTATTCCCAGATGTTTGGTTTCCAGCAATTAGATGTTTGAATGCTCACACAGTGCCCCACATCACTGCAGGAAACCTCTAGTTCACTTCTAATGAAGACTTATTTATGGTTGCACGGCACTCAGGAAGAATCTAGCCTAAAGATACCGGGTGCATTTAATCTTCAGGGACTTTCTGTGGTTGTGGGCAGCAGACTGGAAAGTAGCTGTTATTTTTGGCGTAGACTTTTCTCTTACTGTGATAGCGATGCTTTCAGCACCTGAATTCCTGGTTAAGTTGAGGTTCTCCTACTGCCTGAAGGTTCAGTTTAAACATTTAGAAAAATAAAGTTGATCAATCAAATGAGATCTTAGTTATGATAGCACTGCAGATGTTACATAGCTGTGTCCTTTGTGGAGCTGATGTTGTCTATTAATTTGTAAGTTATCGTTTGATGCTATCCTAGTAGTAATTAGTTAGCAACTGCAGAGTGTTGTGGGCAAATCAAAACATACAATAACATCAGCGTGTATATTGGGAAGTTGTGAATAACAATTTTAGCAATTCTATTCATAGTTGGGGTTTTTTCTGTGGTGTTACAAACCTAAAAATGTATTCATTAAAAAACTAAACATGGAAGTTTTGAAAAACATCTTCAAAGTACTGAAGAAAACTGGATAGCTCACAAAACATATGCTAAAGAAAACCTTTTTTTCTATGGGCTTCCACAGGCATTTGGGTTTTTGACCTTAAAACATGAACATTAGTGCCCTTCTCCAGTTAAGACTGCCAGCCATTTATAAGTCAGTACATATAAATGGGTTAAAAATGATTGTATGACACTTCTAGACTTTCCAAATGCTACTGGAAAAAGGAAATTCTAAGGTTTGTAATAGTTAGAAAGATCTCTTTATCATTTTACTGTTCAATTTCCTCCTTATTTGCTAAGGTGGAAATTGAACAGTAACAAATATTAAAGAGGAAAACTTACATTACAGACCAGTGTGCATCATGTAATGAATGAAGAAATTGCAGTTTGGCCATTATGCTAAAGGAACAGCACTTCCTGGCTCTGATCTATCCTCTTCTGGTTGTTTTTCAAGCTCAAAGTTAGAACCAGACTCCCCAGCCAAGAAATAATCCAACACTAACGTCCCTGAATTTCATATTTTTGATTGGATTAAAAACACAAGATGCCATGTTTTCATTTGTAGGATTTAGCTGAGCAGGTAAAGTAGCTTTTGGTTCCTTTGGGCAGAGCCAGGTAATGGCTTTTCCTTGCTCCCAGTCTTTATGCTATGCTACTTTATATTTACACAGTTGGTGCTGTTTGAGACATGTATAGATCTTTGCATCTACTGCAACTTTTACTAAAAGAAGTTGCTAAAGTCTGTACACATTGCAAACTAGATGCACTGTGAATGCACTGTGAATCAAAGCTTAGTTGGAGACCAATAATCCATGAACTTCGTTAATTCTGAGGATAAGTCATGTACTTAGTTTGCAGTCTTAGACACCTGGAAAACATAATTTATATTGCTGTTGTTTATAGACTAATCTGCAACTCACCGAGTGCATAATACAAAGGCACTGGGTGGACTCCAGACTAGCTTGCATGAATGTAATAATTTTGTTTAGCCTTTTAAAAATGTAGTATGCATGATGTAAGACTAAATTTCTTAATTTCCTTTGTTTTATAGACTTTGAAGCTGCAGGTTACAAAGTCAAATCATCGTTTATTGGGCTATAATGTAAGGTGCAAGTATATTCATATATAGAAGACAAAGCTGACATTGCAAGTTTGAATTTGAAGCAGGAGCAGGTTGGAGTATTCCAACCTATTTTAACTGAAGGTAAAAGTTTTCATGATGTTTCTGAATAATTAATCAGAAAAACAAATGAAGGGCAAATTAGTTTAATGCATCAAGAATTCATCAAAAACTTTGGGAGTGCTTTTACCTATTTCAGTTGTGGGTGGTGGAGGTTCTGGGATTCAAATCAAAATACCTTAAAAGTGACAAAATCTACAAAACGTTGATGATTTAAAGACATTCTTTGGCTTCACGGACTTCCACATGAGTCACCCTTACTTGATGAATAAATGAAGGCAGGAGATGGCAGGTTAGTTAGTGAGACGTTTGTGTTTGTTTATTGCATCGTTCAGGCGTCATCCCACACTTTGCTTAATGCTCACAGTGAAAAAAATCAAACCGATTGTTTAGCTACAGGCGCTACAAGCAAACTGGATCAGCTATTCAGACAGAGATGATTTATGGCTGACTTGCCTCCCCCACTGACGCCAGTAATGGCTGTTCTCCAAGAATTCAGCCCTATCACTCACCAGCTCACTAATTCTTAAACTTGACTAACGTCCAATAGACGTCACCTAGCCCAGCGTGCTCACCGTGTATGAAGTTGTCAGCCGTTCAGTTGCAAAATGTTCTGTTGAACTAAATTAACTTCCAAAAGCTTTGGTTGTTTTTCTAAAAGCAATTTTAATTTTGTTAGCAACCTTTTGCTAATAAAATAATGAAAAACAAACAGTGAAAACATGTACACATCATGCCACATTACAGCACAAATACACTACAGCAACTGCTGTGTTTTAAATGTCCTCATTAATGTCTTACATGTGGTCTCTTGTCCAAAAAATAACTAAAAGTAATCAAACTAGGGTATGTAATTGAGTTTATTTAGTTAATAGTAAACATATGCAGTAAAACTATTTTGTTTTTAGAGTAATATCTTTTATTTTCTTTCATGTCAAGGTGTATTTTTCCCCCCTTATCGGAACACGTAAAGCAACAATTTGTGAGTCAGCTTTAATATTGAAAGCATTTGTGAATTAATACTTCCAGACTTGCCTTTCCCATGGAAATTAAAAAAAAACAAAAAAACATATAAATTCATTATGAAACATCGAGTCCTGATTAACGATTAAACAGCAGGGGGCTTTAGCTTTTAGCAAACATTACAGAAACATAAGCATACGGCGCTTTTGGTGGGAATTTTTAATTTATAGCAGTAGAATCATGAACATTTGGCACTCTTAACAGTGTGTGGGCCAACTTAGGTGAATGGCACAGAGGAAATAATAAAAAGATACAAAGATAAACGTTAAAAGAAAATGCATATTTTTGTCTTTTCGATGATTTTTTCCCCTTTTTCCTATAAGCTAAAACAGTAAAATGAACTTAATATACCAGAGTAGTGAATCTAGTCATGTTCTCATTAGCTTAGCAAATGTCAAATCCTCAATGGCACATAATATAAACAGACTCAGAGAATCTGGAGCAATCTCAGTGTGCTAAAACCCAATAAAGAGAGGCATTAAACCAGATAAGATTCTTTATTGGAAATCATTGCACAGGCCCAAGAATGTTTTTGGAAATTACTGTAAGTGAGCATAAGCTCCAGAAATGCTGTGGCCATCTTTGAGCCTGATCTCATTTAAGATGGTCCAAGTGGAATTGGCAAACTGTCCTGTTGTCTGATAAATCACCTCCTTGCTTAAGAGGGAAGGAACCATCAGATGGTATGGGGGGTATGTTAGTGCACATGGGTAACTTGTACATCTGTGGAGGCACCATTAATGCTGAATGATAGATCATTCAAATGGCAACATAGTAAATGGATTGGTACTTATTCAGTGCTTTTATACTCTAATGGAGCCCTCAAAGTGCCTTTGCCCATTCACACCTCATACTCCAATAAGTGTAACTTGGGGTTTCGTATTTTGCCCAAGGATACTTCAATGTGCAGACTGTACAAGACGGGTATCGAACCACTGATCTCCTGATTAGTAGATAACTTACTCTACACTTGTCATATGACAGTTGTTCCCAAACTGTTGAAAAACTTCAAGAAAGAAGGCTGAAAACACTATGCTGTTAAAACAAATAATAATAATAATTATTATTATTAATATTATCAATATAATAAATATTAGTAGTAGTAGTAGTAATATTTAACAAATAATACAATTTATATCATGCATTATATTATATTATTATAACAATTTTATATAACATTATGAAAAAAATGGCAAGCAAACAAAACAAAACAAATGAACAAAAAAATATCCAGTAATACAAGAGAGTGATTTAAAAAAAAAAAAAAAAAAAAAGGAAAAAATCTTTGTA